>JALDNG010000496.1:0-172099 GCA_024349245.1 Neodontobutis hainanensis
TTAAGTTTTCATGTTTCCTGTGAAAAAATTGCTTAGATATCAGCGTTGCACGGCAATTAAAAGTCAAAACAAACTGGTTGCTTAAGGCTTATAATAATGGTACAGATTTAATGTTTTTTATTTATCCATTAAAATTTTTTATTTTGTTGAATTTTTAGGAAGGTACGATCACTGTGGTGCATGTTGACTTCCTAGGTTTTTGCATCTCACTTTGTACGCATCTATTTTTATTATACAAAGAATAACAAAGGGATTATCTCGTTCAGAAAGATCGATCGCAAAGAGAATGCTATTATTTTAATCTTTCTTCTAATCTATAAGACAAGTGAAACATTTCTTTACTTCTGGAATCATAAATTTCTATATGCATCTCTGTCTTGCTTCGAATTCGAAAAATTTTTACCTAAAATTTCAATCATCGTAAACACGAAAACCCGGGTTGTCTGAATTTTCTCAGTAATATATTGAACTATCTCGTCGAATCTTCCGAAAAATTTTGAATGAGTCGTTATTTATCATATTAGTCCACATACCTTGAAATTAGCGTTTCATTTTTCTATTTAATCTATATTTCTTGAAAACTTTTATTCAGACAAAATCAGAAAATTCCTGCAAATCATATGTAAAATTTTACTTGAGATGTATTTGAAAAATATAATAATTTAGAAGTTATAATATCTCAAGATCGATTTATTTTTGATAAACGATTATGTTTTGAAATTCAAATAATTATGCTATCTGTGTTGGATTTGATGCATCTAACGAATAAATAAGTTATCGATTTAAGTATTTCAGATATTCAAATCTTTCGTCAAGGAAAAAATTGAATGTTAGAAAAAAATTTTTTCGAAAAACAAAATTTTCAAATACAGATTTTAAAACAACATGAAAATTTTATTGCAGATTTTTTTTCATTATTTAAAAATTTATGATTATTCTTTTTTCATAATTTCTTAAAATATCAGAAAAAACCAAAAACTCTTATTTTAAAAACACATGTATGAAGCTCAAAAGTTCGAACTAAATTTAATCCTTTTATATTATTTTCATATCAAAACTCACGATTAGTTTAAAATGCTTAATAAAATAGCTCTTAAGATGTTTAATTATGAGTCAGATTTAATGTAATACATTATTTTCTCAATTTTAATTTAAACTGAGTTCAATTAGGTTAAAAAATTTGTTAAAAAAATCAATATAAACTCTTTAAATATGTAAAACTCAAAAAGCTAATATAGATATATCAGCTAAAGGTAACACGGATATTAGACTAATTTTGTCTTACCACAGTATAGAAGTACATGTTTATCAATAATTTAGTCACACACACTTTAGATCATGATTCGTGTGTACTTCGACAGATCATGTATCGAAAGTTTTGAATACGATCTGATCGTCTCATATCAGATTTCTCATTCAATAATTTTTGCTCTTTGGAGATAATTTTGATCTTGAATACCGGATAAGAGGAATTACTGATCCACTTACATGACTCTATCAGCACATACATGTTGATTATTTGAATAAATAAAATGAGATTTAGAATATATTTTATTGCTTTTTCAATTTAGTTCCATTAGAAAAGCGTTATTTTATAAGTTAAAATAATTCACATTGTGATCATGATTTTTTCTGATTAAAGATCTCGTATATTCAGATAGTTTTTGAATAGAAGATGAAAAAAACTTTCTTTTTCTTAAAAAATTTGACCAAAATTATTTTTTTTACAATAAAAAATATCTTCTTTTTCTGGGCAGACATTTTGGAATTTACAAATCCGATCAAACATGTGAAAGATAAATCATAGAGAAGTAGTTTGAAGTGCATTTGAGGATAAAATTCAAGGCAGAATTTTCTCAAACGTATTTCCCATCATGTATTTATCTGTTATTCATAAACTTATTTGTAAAATTTAGGTTATCTTTTCAAATTGACAGCGAATTCAATCTTTTGTTTTTGTGAAGTTGGTTGTGGAAAAAACATTTCCTTACTATATGAGATGACATAATTCAAACAAGAATTTTTTTCTGTATAGAATTAGTTTCTCATGGAAATCAAAACCAATATTGAATTGAATTTAAGAATTTCGAGGGTGGCTGTGACCTCTACACATATATGTAACTGAAATAAACTCGACCTATCAAGTATATCTATCAGCTTAATGAATAATTTAATGATGTAAAAATGTGAAAGGTTAAAAATTCGAAAATTATAAATTAACTAAAAATATTTTGTTTTATTTTTTTGATAAAAATCGGTCTATGAAAATAATTTGTACTTTTGTTTGTTCTTTAAATTCATCAATAATATGTTCTAAGTCTTCCGCTATTTATTTTAAATAAAAGGGAACCATAATATCGTCAAAAATCAAAATAATTTCATGTATCTTTTGATGGTTAATTAATTTATGAAAATACATTTGATACAATTTACTACTATATTTATTAGAATACCCAGCGTCGTTAATGATATCGAGTTATAAACTCACAAAATATTGTATACAAAGTTAATTTTGCCATTTTATGTTTTTTTCTTGCTTTAATATTTCTATTAGAGTTTTTATCGTTTGATTGAATTACGTATCTTAAAAGTTTTTAAATGCAATATCGAAATCGTTTTATTTTAAACTTTTTACAGACCTAATAGAGAATCATTCAAAATATTTATATTTTGTTAAATGTGGTTTTACTTCAAATAGTATTATCTAAAATCAAAAAAAAATCAACTTTTGTGTCTAAATATTTTATAGAGTTATATTCTGACTTTCATTACATCTAATTTCTTATGTTTTAGACGTTAAAAATAAAACCCTGGCTTCTTCGTACGCAGTATGATTATATGCTTGATATAGATTTGGGGAAATAGCTCGCATGGTGATTGACACTTATAAGTAGGAATGATACTGATTTAAACTTCCTTGACTGTGTTTTCTGTAAATTTAATAAAGTTAGATAAAGGATTATTTCGTCTGATCAATTCGAATGAGGAAAGAAAGGCTGGGTTATTCTTGTTAATTTCAAAACGATAGACTACGAGAATGAACTTATTCAAATTTACAACTCGAATTACATTATACTAAGGTCGATAATAATCTGCTATTATTTATACAAATTTTGATATCAATAAATGTCAAATTTGTAAATAATGGAAGTAACTCGTAGATTTTCTTGAAGGAGATTCTTTTCTGATATACATTATCTATATCTTATTTCGACCCTTATTTGAAAAATTAATAAAAATAACATGTGCTAGTGTAAAAAAGGAGCAATTTTTCTGATTTTTACTTAAACGTAGCTTTCTTAAAAATCTATGGAACTACATCAAAGTCTTCTAAACGTTGAGACAAATTTTAAAGGTATTTTTCAAATCATTTAAGTAAAAATTGACACATTTTATTCTTTTTATAATTTTCATTATGAATAATGGTAAATTTGACATCTCTTTGGAAATTCTTTCAAGCAATAAGCTGTAAATATCACTACAAACTATCGGGTATGACTAATATTCTGTTCAAATATTCGAATCTCCCATTAAAAGGACCCTGCAGTAAGTAGATATTAAATCAAAATAAAAACGTTTCTGATTGAAAGTTTTAATAATATCTTTGATAATCAGTATTTTATATCCTTGCTAAGAGAATCATTCAAATTTCATAATTCTGCTTCTTCTTTATTGTTTTGTTTTTTTTGTTTTTACCAATATATCTGTGTTTACATATCTTTATTTCGATGTAATTTGGCTATAAATTTCCCATTTACAAGATAACGTAGTCTATAATCTAGACATTGATAGTCGACAGAATTACCTTTGTAAATTTTATGAAAAATGTTTTATTTAATTCCTCTATGATCTAAATATTGCACAGACGCATCTAAATATCGTTTAATGAAATAATTATTACGATTGTACACACTCTTTAAAGATCACAAGTAATCTCAGTGTTAGTCGAATGAGAGACTTCGAAATTTGTTGATAATGTAAATACACACATATATAAAGATTTAGCAACGATGAGCACGTATCAAGAAACTTATCAAAACTAAAATCATTTGACAATTAATTTCATCACAAATTATATGATATCATATCCATTTAAAGAGGAAGTACTCATTAAATTTTTTGAGAATAATAATTTAATTCAAGGCTACTCTACATGCATGGTTTCCTTTTATGGTAATTAACCAATATTCCGAAAAATGTAAATTTTTAAAAAGGATATACAAACTATTTTTTCTTTGTGATCTTTAAGTCTGGCTATTTTTAAGAAAATTCAATTTTATTGTTGATATTAATTAATACAGAGTGGTATAACATTAACAAGGTTATGACAATAATTTAAAACAACAAAGACTTGAATCTGATTCAGAATATGTCAATAAAGGAGGATTTTTCCTCTGATCTGAACGCTCAAATTGCATATTTTTTAAAAGTTTTATGGCAAATGAAATTTTTCATTATAAAGACTCTTTTAATTTTTTTCAATGTTTTTCAAAGAACATATGTTGAGTATGATTCTTTGAAAGTAACTTACAATACAAAGAAACATTAGTTGTTTGTACTTATTCTTTGATGTGAGATTGCGTTGAGAAAGTGAATTATAACTAGGAAGGTTATCTAAATAACGTGTTTTCAATTGGATCATGAAAATATTAACTTTTGTGCGCAAATTATTTAAACAGATTTTCATTAAGAGGTATAGTCATTCGCAACATTCGATTGCATGTATGAAAGTATCTTGACCAATTTAGGAACTACGTGTTTTTTGTAGAGAATATTAGAATCGTTTCTGTACAGTTTTTTTTTTGACAATATGAGGAAGAGTAGTTAAATTTCTTCCAGGTATTTATTCTGTTTCGAACCAATCTTAGGAATATAATATTTGTCAAGAGATTTCGAGGTATTTCAAAATATTTAATTATGATAACTTTTTTAAGTAAGAAAAGTTTTACTTGATTAAGCCAGATAGTTAAAATCTTTCAGGGAGTCTTCAAAATATCTATCCCAATTGGCGCACCTAAGTTATTTTGGACAATACACGATATAGAATTTGATAATTTATTTATCAATATCCATGCCATCGAAGAATTTTTGCCGTTTTGATTGAGCCTGTTTTTATTGCTTGGAATTCTATAGGCTAGAAATAATGAGAGGCTTATTTGGGCTTTTTCGACTTTTGGACATGAGAAAAAATTTTAAAAGATTGTCAAAAAAATTAAGTAATATATATTTAATCATTTAAATAGAACTTTTATTCAATATTTAAAGAAAACAGGAATGCATTAAATCTAAAAAAGTGGCAAACTCTCTATTTACATTTATCAACAAGGTGACTTACGTTTTCATCATAATGAATTTGTCTAAAAAATATTTTCATCTTTTATTGTATTGATAAAATGAACAAATCATTTAGTTTTGCTGATATATCGTTGTCTTTTTCAAGCATAAGAATTTTTGGATTGAATTTTAACAGTAAAACATTTAAAAGCTATGAATAGATTGTTGAGATATAATTTAGGTTGTATTAATGCTATGATTCTTGTTTCGAAAACAATATAACAGCGCTAAACTTTAAGTATGATCATAATTTTAATATTTTTTGCTGTTTAAAATTTTTAAAACGTATCTATACCATGCAAATTATCTGATTTTACTCAAATAATATGTGATAATTTTTTTCATATGTCAATAAAAATTGTTTTACTTTGTATTTTTTCTGTTAAAATGAATAATCTCGATGCTGACAGGAAAAATTTTTCATTTTCAAAGTATATTTAAATTAAATAATTTTTATCTTCAAAAAAACATTTGATATCTATTGAATTCCCTTTTTTCTTTGGAAATTAAATCTTCTTTAAAAATGACAATATACAATTTTAATGAGGCGAGTTATGTCCGAAAATTATATGTCAAATATTATGTTTTCGTAAGAGATGAAAAATGTGTTAGATTTTAAACGCACAAAAGTTTTATATCTTACAGGATTCGGAAATTATTTTTAAAAACAAACATTTGTAAAAATAAAACCTCGTATGAATTAAAATTGTATAAAAAATTAGTTTTTCTGTTGAATATGATGTTATGAAATTTTTCACATTGCTAAAAATTCGCATTTTCAATTTGATTTTAAATTAAAGAATTTTAGTTTTTGGTTTATAGTTAAAAAATTTTATTTCTAAAATGTAAATTATAGATGTATATAAATATCATTGCATTTTGTTGCAATTAGAACTGTCAACATAATTTAAAATCAAACATCAAAAATAATAATTATAAGGTCAAAAAATGAATTGAAACAATTTTACGTTATATTAACTTTTTGATGTTTTAAATTGTGTTAAATTATTTTATTAGTTGTTGTGTTATTTATGGATCTAAATTTTTCTTTTTTAAATCATCTTTACAGTATAATTAATGTTTTGTTCAAATATATATAAACAGGTTAACTTTATAAATTCATATTAGAAGTTGGAATTCAAAATTATCGTTTGTTTTTTAATTTCAATGAACAATAAAAATTTTGTATTTCTCAAAAAATAACATATTTACTGCGTTGAATTAAATTTTTGTGTGATAATTGTGTGTCCTTGTTAAGATAAACTGTTTGAAGTATCACGAAAAAATTTATTCATACATACATGAAATTTTATATCGTTGAAATTTTAATTTGATATTTTAATTTACCCTCATATCTATAAATATATATTGTTAAATTAAGTTAATTTTTAACAGACGTATGTAAGGATAATTTAAAAAGTATAGGTTTTAAGACCCTCTGAAAGCAGGCATGTTTATAAGAGATGCACTTTATTCAAAAGCACAATGTTCGATGACTCCTGTATTTGATTTGTGTGTTAAAGTCTCAAGTGATGTTTATTTACACTGTAACTCAAAATAATAATGATTCGAATGAGAAACTACTAATTTATTAAAGCTCGCAGAACGTTCTTTACTGCTTGTTAGAATTGGATATATTATATTTACAATGTTTTAAGAAGTCGAAATACACAAATTTTATTTCAAATGAGACAATGAACATTTAAGGTCAGAGGATGCATCATGGATTATTGTGATTTCGAACCTCTCACAGCAAAGAACTTGAGAGATCGAGTCTGAGGCACCCATAAATGCAGAACACGGTAGTCAAATAACTTGTTTGAAATGATATTTAAAAGAAAGTGTTGCTTAAATCAAAGTCATGGGTTCATAATCTCATGATTTATCAAAAACATTGAATGGAATAAAATTCCTTCATTTCAGCTCTATATTACAAATCATCTCTTATAAAATTAATTTTAAAATCAACACAACTTTAATTATAAACATTTAGAGTTTATAAAATCTTTTCATCTTATAGATTTTAACTTTATCTATTTTTTGCATTCAACGATTAGAGAAAAAAAAGAACAATAGATCTGTTTCAAAAAATGACTTTTTTTCGTTTGCAAACAATGAACAACGAAAGTTTGTCACTTTTTGCAAAAAGTCAGGAAAATTGAAAGAGTTGCCTAAGGTCATACTACCACCTAGATTGATCGAAACTGGAAAGAATTATTGTCAATTTATAAAACTAATATAATGATGATAAAATTTTTAAAATGAAAATATATCTAGTTCTTAAATAAAATCTTTTTCTTCTCTGTTACTTTTATCATCTTATTTGACAAATCTTGTTCAGTCAAATCAAATATATTTTAATAACTTTCTTTTCCTGTTTTATCTAGAAATTTATGTTTGTTACATTAATTCGATATTTTTTATTTTTATAAAATATTATACTTTTTCAATTAATTTGTTTGGTAAAATGTTATATGTGTTTATTTCAACGAGATTAGTTAAAATTATCTTATAATTATTACTTTGATGTTTTTAAAAATTCGACTCTTCTGCTTTGGAATTTTTCAAAATTTTTAAAACTCGAAACGAAAAATCAATGATGATAAAATAAATTTCATACATTTTATTTTCAACTGATATTTCAACAATTATTTTTTATTTATTTTTCAAAAAATGCTTTTTATTAAAATAAGTTTTAATTTTCTTACAAGAGTAACAACGAATTTGAACTTTTTCATAACTGAAAATACATATTTCTTTATTCAAGTCAAAGAGTCAAATTAAATGGGATCATGTATTTTTAAGTTGATTTTTTTATCAAAATTCTGGAAGATCTTCAAAAGATATTTAGCCAAGATTTGGTTTCTATTTTCATAACAATTATGCTGGGAAAACATTATTCTTACAAAATCTAAAAATTATTTCAAAAAATAATAGACATAATTTTCACAAAAATTTTTTATTGAAAATTATAAGGAAAAATTTATCATTATCTTTGGTTAAATATATTTAATTTTCGACTGTGAATGATCGTTCATCCATCTTTAAATACTATCTTCAAATAAAAGATTTCCATAATTATTATATATTCATGACTGTCATAAAATTGGGGCCAGTAAACTCGAAGTTGTTCAAATGAACGTTGTTTTAATCTAAATAATAATAAAAAATTTCATATGATATCGAAATTTTTTGAGATATAAAAACGCTATGAAATGGTTCATTTATATCAAAGTATAAATTTTTTCAAAATTCTTTGTTTTGATTTAAATTTTTAATCGTTTAGAAAACATTTTATATGATAAAAAAGCAAGAAATATTCAAATATTAAATGTTAAGTGTACAACTTAAAAGCTAAAAACAATGATTTAATTACTTATAAAATTCTTATCTAACTGTTCAAAGATTAAAATAGAAACACATTTTTTCAGATTTTAAACTTAAATAGTTTTCATTTATCTTAAGATCAACAATAAAATTTCTAAATGTTAATTCCAGTCTGAATAGTTTTTGTTTTAAAATATACAATCTGGAAAGACTTAGGTCATTTATTTTAAATGCAAACGAACCATTGAAAGATACATAGAAATGTCGTATTTATTTAATTTTACATAAATAAAGTTACTGAATTTGACTTGTGTTATTTTTTGATAAAAGTGTTATCAAGTGAATATTTTCTATACTCATGCATTCTTATATTTGGTTAAATATCAAACTAATTATTCTTTTTTGAGACTAATAATGATTCAAAAATATCATAGTATCTTCAAAATGATGTTTTCGTGTCAACAAATTAATGTTTTAAGATGCTAATCTTCTTATTATATTTGACAGTTTGGCGCAAATGTCCAGGCAATTTTTAGTATTCTCTAGAGTCTGGTAGTGTAGAACAAAACCAAGGAAAATCATATTCTTTCTTCAGACTACTAAGTCTGTCTTACCCCCTTCATGATGGGTTATTTTTAATTCATGTCGTCTCTCTCTTTTGATAAAAAATGTATCTTATCGATATTATCTGCGTTTTAGTTACTTTTATCCATAAGCCACTCAAAAATATATTCTGTAATTTGTATCTTAATAATACGGAGAGAATATTCTTTCTTTAAATTTCTAGCTATCGATTTGAAGTAAAGACATATTAAATCTGGTTTTACGATAATCTTGAGATGCTCTGGAATCAACATAATCATGTGAGAAATGATAATTAAAACTTGTTGATAGCAATTTTCGAATATTTTTGCGAAAATTTAATTGATCATTTGAAATTTTATTTTCCTATTTCTATAATTAGCAGATGATTAAACATAAAAAGAATCCCCGATGTTTAGAAGTAAAAGCTCAAAATTTTCCACAATCGAGTTTTGTAATTTGACCACAGCGAACAACCGTATTTTCATTTCTGACAAAACGTTTTAAATTTGATTGATATAGGTGGGAGATATTTAAAATTATTTTGAGCCATTTAAGAGTCTTCTACTAATCCTCCTACGTGGTTAATTAGAGTATTGTTCATTATGAAAATGGAAGAATTAATTCTCTTTATGAAACGCACTGCGTTCAGGTTTCTAAATTTATTTTTTAAATCTTCCTTTACTGATCGCTCTTAACTTTTGTGAAAATACGTCCTACAGCTATTCATCGCTTTAAAAATAGAAATACTTTAACCTCGAGAGAGAGGAACAGTCACATAACCAGATATCCTGCTTCTTCTGACTCTCTGCATTTAAAAAATCCAAGTAAGCTCAACTTTATCAAAAGAAACGACGTTTCGAGCGTCATTATGAGTTCCAGTATTTCGATAAATCAAAGCATTGCTTCTTTTTCAATCTTTTTGTGTTTTTCTATTCCCATCGTAGGAAAAAGTTTTATTTTCTATTTTAAATGGTATTGATCAAAAGATCTTTAGATTGATATTTATCATACTTTACACCCCATATTTTTTCCTAAGTTCTAAAATCTGCCATGTAACTTTACATTCATGGTTAACCAGTAACTTCTTTTATTATTCAATCTTCCACTTAGAGCCCTATTCTCCATTATCAAATTGAATTTCCCTCTTCTAAATTTATTTAAATTATAATTTCGTTTGTCTGATAGTTCTTACCAAACACCTAAGCTATTGCCAGCATATTATAACCTTCTAGTTTCTTTCCAAATTTTCAATCTCTTTCCTTTTTTTGGAAATATTAATTTTTATATACCTTCTGTAAGTAGCTGAGTTCCATGAGACACTATGCTTTCATCTCCCACGTCTCATGTTTATTCATTTCTTGTATCCTCATCAATTTGTCTAACGTAAATAGCATGATCTCTTTGATTCCACTCATGAAGTCTCGTATTATGGTTGATTAACAACGAAATTTTAAGAATACGATGAGTTTATGATTTTTATTTTGATAACTGAAAAATCAACTTTTTGGTCTGAGGCACCTGTGTTTATTTTGGAAACTATATGACAGGAATTTAAAAAAATAGATGCAAATCATCTTTAATTTATTTAAATACATTATGTATACTGAGCTTTTTTTGAAAACTAATTGTCACCTTTTCCATATTAAGTTGAAAAACACGATTATCTAAGAGAACAAAATATTATTGAAAAAGCTGTTGAAATTATGTAAAAGGTAATTTTTGAGTTATAGAATGAAATTTATTTGAATATTGATAGAGATTTTAAAATCATTTCAATTCACTCATTTATACGTTTCTTTGAATAAAATCTATATTGAAGCCCATTATGGTGTGTAAATATATTGTCACATTGGTAGTTTAATTTGATTGGATTAAAAAATTAAAGAATTTTTGACGGCGAACAATATTTCTGCTGCCATTTAAACACAATTTTAATTAAAATTCTACTTTAAAAGGTAACCTTAAATATACAATCATATTAATATCTAATTTTAAAATGATATAAAAAATAATAATTTGAAATTTTTATAGGTGCAATGAAAGAATATGGAAATGGAAATTCAAAAATGATTTTAAAAATTTGTTTGAAAAATCTAATATGATGGTTATTGGTATATATTAACCGTTAGCGGCGTGCGCATATTTCTAGATTTATTCTTAAGTTCAGTGATTACGCGTTCATATTAAGTGGAGACGAGATGGAAGATTTTTCAAACATCCTGAAATCTATGGTCAAGGATCAGCACGAACAGATGTAGGCCCTGGTTTCAGCTCAGAGAGAGCAAATGAACAAGATGTTCGAAAGCATTTCTCAGGTCGTATCAAAAATTTCTTTGGTTCCTGCGTTCGAGGAATTTGATGTCTCGAAGGTGCCGTTTGCAAGTTATTTGGCAAGGCTTAAGAAGTATTTCCAGGCACCCTCAGTTGAGAATTCAGAGGAGAAAAAATCCATGGCCGTCTCATGGATTGGTTGTGAGGCTTTCCCGTTTCTCAATAAAATTAGCAGTGGATTTTAACCTGTGTTCATTCAAAGAAATTTCGAGTCTTCTGTCTAATTATAATGATAAATGAGTCCATTTCATTCACCCAGAGTGGAGTTCAATAAATGTACTCTTAAGCAGGATTAGATATAGAAGTAATATATTGCAAATGAAGAGTGATAGCAAAGCGTTAAAAATTCGTGTGCTCTAAAGATATCTGTGGTTTCTCAACTATAATGAACAAATTTGGTTTGCAATAATTCTCAGGACGCCACATAGAAATATTCAGTAGTCGTTACTTCAACATAAGAACTTTACGTTTGATCAGGTTTTATCGGTACCTTAGTCAATTATATTTACTTATAAAACCGATCAAGCGGTTGAGAAGACGGATAAGACCAGAGGAAAATAATATTCAGAGACAATTCGAAAAGACTGAAAACGAAACTAAGTCGTGTAAAAATTGTTTTGTAGTTCATAAAAATGGCGGATTATCCTCATTCTTCTCAAAAGTTGGATAGGTGCAAAACTAGTTCATCTTCAGGAAGTATACATGGGAAGAGACCCTAATAGAAGGCCAAACTACAGATAGAACAAAATTTCTTAAAGGAGGTTATCAATGAAGTGAGAGGAATCCCTACAAATTGATAACTCAAACGATCGAAATTCAGGGAAATGAATTTCAGTTTCTAATTGATAAATGAGCTTCATTAGTATTATCGACTCAAAAATCAGCCGATCTCTGAACTTGACAGTGAAACAGAATCCATTAAGTTTTATCAGGACATTTAGTGGCAGGTGAATTCAAATCAGAGTGTTTTCGATAACCCAAATCTCATTCCAGGGAAATCCTGTTACTTTTAACTTATTCGTAAATGATTCACCTAGTTATTCTAATATATTGGGAATCGAGGCGATCAAACCGCATTAGCTCGATCTTTATTCCATTTTCTAATGCAACGAAGTTATTTCAACACTTGTCGAGACTACCATTACATTTTGCCTTGAATAAATTCTCGATTATTCGTCGAATGAAGATTTTGAAAAGCCTAAATATTCTCTCTTCAAAACTTTATTTCAAAGAGAACTCCCGACGAAAGTTTCAAAAGACTTGCAACATACAGTTTGCACTTGATAGAAAAGTTGAAAAAAAATAGGCCGGTTGCTCTTCTCAGAGATTTTGGAACGCATCGAAACTAGCGATTTGGCTTTCCCCGTTTAGGTGATCCTTAATGAAAATCGAGATTTAAGAGTGTGTGCTGATTTCCAAGTATGATTGAGTTCCCATTTAAATTTTGAGCAGCACTAGATTCCATCCATTGACGAGATCCTACAATGACTGAAAGAAAGAAATATATTTTCAAGTTGTACTTGAGGGACGCTTACTTCCAGATGTCTCTCGATGAGGATTTGAGGCAGAATGTTGTGATCAATACGTTTTTTGAACTGTATCGTTATAGAGCGCTTCCTTCGGAACAAGTTCAGCGGCTACTTTATTCCAGAAATACATGTAAACCTTGCAGGCTGATATTCCTTGTTGTGTTGTGTTTATGGATGACATAATATTCTCCAGGTTTACATTGAAAGGCCATTTAAAGTCTCTTGACAGAGTCTTGACTTAGTTAAAGAACAGCTGATTATCTTGTCAGCTAGATAAATGCTAATTTTTCAAATCTGAGGTTACATACGTCTGCCAGGTACTTTCTAAAACCAGTGTATTCCCTTTCCCCAGAAAATATTGAGGCAAAATAAAAATTCACAGCTCCTTTTGATTTATTAGACTTAGAGTCATTTTTTGGTTATGCCAACTTTTAATGTGTTTATTCCAAATTTTTCTTCAATATGTAAACCATCAAATTTCCTGATTAGAAAGGAGGTAAAATTCATGTTGGGAGAGGGTCTGCAGATGGCATTCAATAAAATCAAAAGTAGTGGATATAAACTACAAACTTAACAGAGTTTCATACGAAATTGCCATTGATCCTAAGCACAGACGATTAATCAGTGGGAATAGGAGCAATCTTACTTCTTCACAATGCCAATGTCTGACAGAAGCTTATTTCTTATGCTTAGAAAACCCTCGACTTTTTTCAAAGGAAGTTTAGTCAGTAAGATAAAGAAGCTCTGGCAGTGATATTTGGTCTTAAGAATTTCATTCGTACCAATATGTTCGCGAGATACAAATAGTGGTGGACACCAAGCGATCATTTCCTTGATTGATTCCTGTTGAGCCTATCCATCCCTTGCCTCACAGAGGATCCAATGGTGGAATATTCTATTAATATGGTTTTCAATATACCTTGAAGGATTTGAGCACAAAGATGCACGTAAATGCAAATTCTCTGTTGAGAATTCCAGAGTTGCCTGATTCTGAATTTGACAGGATGTATTCAAATTGGATCAATTCTATTGATTTAATTGATGTCCCAATCCACTAAGACATATTAAGGATGGCGACAGTTAAAGATAGTTTCTTTTAAAAGGTTAAAACCCATTTGAAATATGGTTGACTGCACATCGATAAAGATTCACCAATATTCTGGTATAATTTGAATAAAGAGTACGTGCCTGAGGAAGACAATATTCTGGTTTTCAATCGTGGATTCCCTCTTATCATTATTCCCGAGAAGTAAAGGAACGAAACCCTTTGAAGAATTCATAATGGCCATTAAGGTATGGTTCGGTTTAAACAGCTGGTACGCCAATGGTATATATGATAATGGATAGATCATAATTTTGAAAAAGTAATCCGAGTTTGTCCATGGTGTTAGAAAAACGCGTGCGCGCTGAACAAGGAATTTAACTCATGAAAAAATTAGCCCGTCTTTTCGAACGAGAACATGTCGATTTTGCATGTCCCTGTAAGGGATATATGGCTTATAGAAGTCTATTCTTTTTCTCGTTTTTTTCTTTGTCAAAATCAGTGGATTTTCGACTCAATGAACGATTTCAGCTCTCAAATCCATTATTTCATTCAAAACTCTTTCGACGTTGTCGTTTCATAAAAGGGACCTCAACTATCGTCGTCGATTATCAGTGATTTATGTGCTGGGATGGTAGATGTGCATTTTTTCACCACCATACCTTCCAGAATATACGGCCATGCAGAAAGGTTCGTAAAAATTCGTTAGCCATCAATATCTGTGTCAATAGATGATGTTGATTCTCAAGAAGGCGCAGTATTTAGGTTCCAAACTTCTAATTGTTCAAACCCTGGTATGGTTGGGAAATGTCCATCACAATTTTTCCACGGGGAGAAGAGGAAGGATATTCTCTCGAAGACGTTTACCAACCAAGTTTAAGTGAATTATAACCAAGCGAAATTCAATGCAAGAGATTTAGTCTGGATCCCTATATATGGGAAATTCCAAAATATTGGGAAAGTAAGGTGGTGAATACCAAAGGGATAAGATTATACCTAGTGGAGCTGACGGAAGAAGAGACGATAAGGCATTAAACAAACACAAACTGAGAACACTTTTCGCAGATGATAATCAAGTAAATTATAAAGGAATTCTCTTCGCTCCCGATAGGAATACACAACAGCCTGATGGAAACATAGAAGCTTAGACGATCAACTCGTCTGGAAGAGAAGTGACAAAGACTGACGAGAGAAGAGAACCTGGTATATATGAAAAGATTAGGGAGTAGACATATTCCTAAATTTATTCTTAATTTCTGTTATATGGCGTTCATATTATTTATCAAATATTATCTAAAGAAATTTTCGATATCTTCGAAAGAGTTAAATAAGCTCAAGATGTGTTTTTTAAATGAAATAAAAGGTTTAATTGTCTGAATTTTCAGTTATTTTTGACGCTAATAACTTATTCATTCAATATTTTAATCAGAATCATCCATTTTTATTTATCTATCATTGAGAGATGGTATTTTTAATCAAATCTGTTATCAAAATATATAAATAGTCGAAAAACACAATGAAGTTACAACAATATTAACTTTTGTTAACGATTCTTAAAAATAAATTTCTTTTTGATTTCAAATCACTCAATGATAATAAATGTTAGGTTTTGTGTTTATTTGTGAAAATCCGTTTTAAATAGAATATCTTTAAATAGAATATTGATATATAACTCAAATTAAAGAAACATCCAGCGAATTGGCTTGATCAATTTTTAACTTTCAAGGCTTATAAGTTTTAAGTTAAGATAACTTAACGGTTTTTACTGTGGTGTTTAAAAAACATATTAAATTTTCATTTAAAGAGTAATTCATGGCCTTTACAGGAATAATAATCTTCCAGAATTTACATCCCTTTTTATTGAAAAAATTTAATTCATGATGTCGATTCAAAAAAAGTTTGCGCTTTTTCTGATTATGTTTGAAAATTTTTTCAAAAATTTATCTTTTAAATGTCCAGAACATAAATTTGTAATGTTTTTTCAAGCTTACTCAACACCAGAGTTTAGTTATAAGTATGGAAATAACCTATACAAATTAAATTTCACTTAATTTTAAATCATCCTTGTGTTAGATTAGAGAAATCGTGAAGTTCAATAGTAAGATAAAATAAAATTTATTTATAAAAATCAGGCCGAGTCAGTGAAGTAAATATTTCCTATTAGCTCTTGAATTTTGACGCAGATTGAAATTAGAAAAATTATAAGAACACTTATAAATCCAAAATTATACCAATTTTAATTTAATATTTAAGTAATTTCAAACAAAATAAGTTTTGTATCCATTATAATTCAATTCTCAACATCAAAAATTAATTAAAAATATATTTATAATGGCTAGAATTTTCAACTATCTAAATGACCTGATCCAGTTTACATTTTAAACAAGAAAACCACACAACCTGGCTCAAATACAAGATAAGATTCATCGCAGATAAATAAAAAACAACGTTGCTATAAGTTTATCGAAATTAGTATGTTTAACCAATCAAAATACGACTAGAGGAATCTTATGAACATAAACTATCTTTAAAGTAATAAATAAATAATCTCAGGCCAGTTAGATTATTGTAAAAAATTACTCATATCTTCTTGGACTGAGACGTAATTTTATGACACATCAAGCACATACGTAATTCATAATTTTTAGCTTAATTTATACAAATAAAGAGCTATTGAATTGACGTAAGATGATTATTATTGAAACGTCATTCTTCATTAAGATTCTGAAAGCTATTTAAGCGTGCGCAATAATAGCAATTTATCAAAAGATGTTTCTTCTTACATGGTGCCTGTAATCTATGTTCACTTAATCCCACAATTAGGAAATATAATTATGATTGATACTGAATATTTTAAGAGTTATATTGCACTCATTCAAAACAGATTTAGAGCTCTTCGTGTTTAATAAGTATAATTAGTTTATTACCCCGTCTTCTAATAATTATAGATTCTTGCTCTTCTAACAAATAGTGTTGTTTATTCTTCAATTTGGACAAGAGGTTTAATTATTTGTCATTAAATCGAGAAAATTAATTGACTTTATTAAACATAACAATCATCTAAAGACGAATGAATGGGCATAGCATTCTTTTTTGTTGTACTTTTGTCCAATTTATGATGAATCAATTGAAAGTATTACAATATGACCTGTTTCATATTTTTAAAATTACATTTCTTAAAATATTTTTTTTTATATTCCACAACTATTTAAGAATTAAATCGACCTTAAATTGAATTTTAAATCCTTTATATACAGACATAATCTTTTATATGATATATGTAACCTATTCGTTAGTGTAACATGTTAAACATTTTAACAGATCACCAAAAATCCCGCGTTTACTCACCATTCATAAAAATGCTCGATTCACGCTGAGTAATGTATTAATTTAACTTTGATTTTAGCGATGTGATGGAAAATATATATGAAATACTTCTTTCAATATTTGTTAATTTTTACTGCTTTTTTTGGATAAGACTAAACAACCTAAAATTTAACAAAACAAGGTTAGAAGCTAATTAGGTTTATAATCAATAATTTTTTCAATACAAATAAAACGATAAAATCACAATATCAGGAGTTAAAAACTCAAAATTCGTCAATAAAACTTAAAATATTATGCTCAAAGAAACGAAAATTGTTAAAAATTGCAACAACGTCTCAATCCAGAACATAAAATTAGAAATCTTGTGAAGAGATGCATTTTAATTTTATTAAAATCAGTGATTGTTTGAAAAGGTAAACTCGTAGGCGTGTAAATGTTTTCATAATTGCGGAAAATTAGTTCAAATTTTTCTCATTTTTTATCATCTAAACCTGACACTTGAATGATAAAACAAGAATTTTTGTAAATTATATTTAAAAAACTCATTTATCGTATAAAATAGATCTAATCTGCTCATGAACATAATTTTAAAAAAATAATTTTGCTGAGATATAGTAGGCTATCAAAAATCATAAAATGACGTCATAAATACAGAACATTAAAGTTATCTTTTTTAAGATCGGATTAGCGGTCATAATTTTGAAGATGATGATCAGCGTGTTGCTTGTCTCTTTGGTTCTGTTTGAGGTAATTCAATTTTAGACTTTTTGCAAAGATATTTTTCAATTAAAAAATTCCTAAAACAATGATTTATAAGTTTATCCGATATATTTTAGTCTCAACAATTTGACATGTCGCCCATTGTTTTCAAACAAATTTTAATTATTCCTTTTATTTATTATTTTTCTTATGTATTACTTTTATTTGTGATTTAACCATTTCCATCAAACAATTTGCATAATTTAGTTAAAAATTACCTTTTGCCATTTTCTCAGGTCTAATTCCATAAGAATTTTTACTCCGCATATTCTGTACGCAATTCGTAAAATGCCATTTTTGATAAAGCTAAACAATTGGTAGCTGGTAGATTATAAGCTTTTCAATAATTCACCTTTCGATATTTACCTTTAATTAAGACAAAAACTATTTCTTGTTTTCTTTAACTACTTGTGTTTGTTCATAATTTTCACAAAACTTTAAATTTTATGAATTTTTGTTCGGCCATTCTTAGCTTTTTGAAATTCTATTTAATAAGTTGATTTTTATTATACTTTAAGTTTTTTTAAAGCTGGTGTCAGAAATTATCCTTTACGTTAGATAAGTATTTGATTGATATTCGATGTTTATCGATTCAAGAACTTATCTAGTAATTCGTTTTAAATCTTTAACTTCATTTCCCAATCATTTATGATCAATTTTCGCATTATATATAACCTATTTAAATTATATTTTTTGAATATTTATTTATTCATTAAAATTAAATTTTTGCCATTTTAACAAGTTTTTCCGCATGATCCAGCTTTTTAAATACACAAAAATTGTTATTCTAGCCTTTTATACTTATTTTTTTAAATAACTGATGTTGAGTAATTTTTCTTGATTTTTCCGGCCAATATTATATAAGCCACGCCATTATATTCAAATTTAGCAAATTTTTTCTTCATATTTTGTTTCTTTTTTTATATTTGTGAATTCTGTTTTGGTGAACGATAGAGTACCTGATTTCTATCAAGAATTTATGTGGTTTATTGTTTATGGTTGAGTTTATATTTGTTCAGACGTTTATTGAACAAGAGTCATGAGTTGTTTCTATGAAATAAATGGAGAGAATGCCTCTTTTTACACACATATTAACTGTTACATTTCATTTTACATTTTTTAACTGATAAACAAAATAATTTTATGCATATTTTAGGACGTGTATACTCCTCGGTCCACATCTTCAAAGACGAAAAACCTAGAGAAGAAAAGTATCCCAAAAAAGCGTCAAACTGATCGTTCTTCTTCAACATTAACGAAAGTTGAAGGTAGAAAGCAGAAGATATTAAAAGTATTCTTAAATATAATTTCCAGAAAAATTCAGAGATAGAATCGTTAGAGAAGGTATTTGATAATTCAAACATTTTTCCAGCCTTTTTGCTTTTAAGCTATTTTTTTATACACTACTTTAAATTTCCTTGTCAATTTTTTTGTTTAATTAAATTTATTTTAAAGTTTTCTTCATATTTTTGAAATTTATAAAAAGAATCTGAGAATGTGATTCGTCTTTTAAACGTACATGGGTCTACTTACTTTTGTTTTTTTTATCAAACCATTTTCAGCTGTTCAGTTTTTGATCAAGAATAGAGAATTTACTGGAATATATGGATGAATTTTGTACCATTTTTTATCCTTAAATATTATAATTTAAATTACAATGTTATATTTTTTGAAATATTCAATTTTTCATCATTAAGGAAATATCAGCTTTGAAAAAAAGAAAGGATACTGTAAATGTAGGTTATAAATAGGTGGGAAAAACATGGAACGTATACCTTAAGGTTGTCAAAATTGGCTTAAAAAATCCTAATTGATTTTTTCCTTTCAATAAAGTAGTTTGATATGAAAATTTGTTTATTAAATGAGCAAAGATAACATGTTATTCCGTGTTTAGTTTTGAATAAAACTTGGAATTTTATATTTCATGTTTTATTTTCCTTTCTTTGATTCAAATATAATGGGATAGTTTTCATAAAATATTTTCAAATAACCTTCAGGATTTTAATGACCACCAGAAAATAAATGTTTCGGTTTATATATTTGAAGAAAATTTAGGGATATAGTGATGAACAGCTTGCACTTCATGATCAAGTATATTAAAAATTTTAATTTTTTAGATCAAAAATTATTTCATTTTATGATTTTGTTAAACCGAATAAAAAAATTTTTCTGCGAACGATCAATTTTAGTTTTAATTAAATCTTCGAGGATGCCATCAGTTGTGAAGATAATTTTGACTGAATTATTTTATTTATTTGACATTAATTTTATAGTTTAGAACGATCTTGCTTTTTTTAATTTTAGGAATCAAAAGATATCGAGAAAAAGTGGCACAGAGTAATTTTAAGTAAATATTCAGATGGAGAAACTTTTTCTCACGATTGAGAAGGTTTGAATTATTTTTCATGATCTGGAAATTTAGATGCATTTCATGTTTTAAAATTGTCTCCAATTGATTTATAACGTTTTTTAAACATATCTATTTTTTAATATTATGACAGAATGAAACATTCATTTATATTACTGTCTATCGATGTTTTCAAAGTGTAATATTGATCAATTGGTAAACATATTCTTTAAGTTATACGTTGTTGTCGTAATTTATATTGTTATCAGTATTCATGTTAAACATTCTTTAAACGATTGAATTATCAATTTTTCTAGAATTAGAAAATAGCTGGAAAGATGTTAAGACTTAGTGTATCCTATTAGTTTGACAACTAGCAAATGGCACCGCAGAAAAAAACCGACTAATATTTGTATGAAATATTTTTAATATCATTTCGAATTTATTTTGAATTAACTTTTATTTTTTACAGAAATAATATTTTCTTTAAATCAAACAACATTAGATTTTAATCAAACTTACTTTTGGAAATCATGATTTTTAAATGTTTACTAACTTTTCGTATCTTATTATTCATACATTTATTTCTTAAGATTTTGTTTTTCTGTTTTATTTAGACCTTAGCTTCATTTATCATCGATAAAACTTTTCATGTTTTAAAGTCTGTTTTTATATTTAGCTTCTTTCGCGTTTAAACAAATATAAGGTATAATTTTTGTTTTTATGTAGTTATCTAGAATGAATAAACAATCAATAATACATTATTCTTCAAAAATGTTTTGGTTTTTAGTAATGAGAAGAACTTCTGAGTTTATATAACTAAATTACGCACGTGTGCAAATCAGGAATAAACTTTTGTTCGTGGTATTTATTCACATGGGAGTTAAAAATGCTCAAATTGTTAGCTTTTTGTTAAAAGTGTTTTTAAGGTGTTACAAAGCTAATGTTTTTACGCTCACGTGAGATGAGTCATTATTAAGCCTTTATATTTTCTTGGTCTTCAAGAATTCTCCAGTCTTGCACATCTCCTTGGTATTTGCGTTTAAAAAATTGCATCCTTATCGTTTTCATGGATCCGTTTTCGTAGGCCGTCATCATGTTGGAGTATAATTTTATCGTGGTACTCCACCTTGTATGATAGGCCTCAATTTTATTTCAAAAAATCTTTTGAAGTTCTATGTTTTAGTTCGTTATTTTGTCAAAACCATTTTACAGACTTTAAAACTGTGGTCTTCTGTTCTTTGGTCATTGTGATGTTTTATTATGTGTCACATCTTCTTTGTTTCCCGCCACCGATGGGTTCACTTTCCCTTTAGAGAAACCAAGTTTACGTCCAAGCATCAGTTTTGTTGGCCATCATAGTGTCAAGTTTTTGACATTATTCCTTAATCAGAAAGCGCCAACACGTGTCATTTTTTGTAATATGTTATATTTCCAAATTTATTGAATTTATCCTAAATTGTTAGTATGGTTCATTCTGCAAATCCATAAGGTCTTGAATGATATGGATTCGATCACTCGTGTTTTTACCTTGAATTAGAGAGTGGTTTTCAAAATTGTGAGACGTGAATTGCTTTTCGTTCTCTATCACCAAGCATCTGTGCAAACCTAATCTTGAGAAAACATTAAGTAGGCATAGTATTATTTTGTTCGAGGTGCACGATTATGTTGGATAAACTTCATTCCATTTTGTACAAGCATCTGCAATTATCCGCCATTGTTTACGACTGAGAGATACCGTAGGGTCGAGATTTATTCTTTTTCATGGACTCGTCGATGTTTCTTAGATTTTTAGTCTTACCCACTAGCAGTGGAAGCAACTAAGGACAAATCCTTCTATTTCCTCGTTTGTATAAGCTACAAGTCATCTCAAATGGATATGGTTATTGTGCTACTAATTCCTAAATGGTTTATGAGGAAATAAGCTAATATGCTGTGCATGAAGAGTTTTAGTATGGTTATCTTATCATTCCAGATTGATATAATCTTTTCCTGAGAAATGTTGAAATGTTTATCATAATATGAAGAGATTCATTTTGAAGCGTAATTTAATCTTGCCATCCTATTTTCATAAATTTAATGACAGATTAAAGATCCTTTTGATTCAACACAGAGTTTTGTGATCTATCCTTGTTTATTTTTAGTTTTTTTGAATGACATATATCCTCTTTTCTGTGACTTCCGACTCAACCTTTTCTTCTTTATCAGGTAAACGTGAAAGAACAACAGCGAAGACGTAAAGATTTTCATTTATGTAGAAAATATCATAACCATTTGCCCTGAGTAATATTGGCCATGTTCTGATCCTATTTGAATCATTTTATGATAATCCATATTTACTGCTTTGTTGTTTTTCCAATCGTTGGCGATTGGTTATGAAAGCAAAATGTCATCAGTAAATGTATTGGTGTAATTTTTCAACCCCCCTAAATCATAGAAAATGTTTTTATTCGTGACCAAATATTGATTTTTCTGCGTCTTTTATTTTTATGAATATACTTATTATAGGTTATTCTTAATTAGTTTCGCCAATTTGAATCATAGTAGCACCAACTTCTTCATTTGATACATCCGTTGAGATTTTAATTTCTAAAGTTTGGTCACAGTGTTGAAGGGAAATCTGTTCCGATGGTGAGTTTAAATTCTTCACATTGATTTTGGTGATTAGGATTCCAGTTCCAGTTTAAACCTTTTTTTGTTAAATCGTAAAAGAGGGGGAATCTGAATAGTACCATTAGAATGAATCTTCCATCATCTGAAATTGTTCCTAAGATGGCTTTGAGTTCTTATATATTATTTGGAGACGCCATTTTTTGAATGCATCTACTTTCGAGGCTACTGGGTTGATCACCATATTTTTTATTCGATACCGAATATAACAAACTTTGTCGAAAGGAAACTTGCACTGGGATTGTTGTTTTGTTATGTTGCAATCAGTTAGTCTTTCAAAAATTTTTCCAGGTTTGTTAGATAGTCAGCATCTTTGCGACCGGTTACTAGTATGCCGTCCAAATAGCATTCCAGATGTGCTATTTCTTGTAGTATTTTATCTATTGCGATTTGGAAAATTTCTAGGGCTGATTAAAATCCCCAAAGAAGTCTTCGATACCTAAACGATTTCACGTGTGTAGAAATTAAAACCAGCTCTTAAGATTGGTTGTCTTAGGGAAGTTTAAGGTGAGCATCTTATAGATCTAAAACTGAATTTTTATCCCCATCTTAAATTTTTTCCGTTATTTCTTAGAACCACCGAAGACAGTACTGAGAAATTATGGTATATTCGTTTCTCGAGTATCGAAAGTCGCCACGTATTCTGATATATTCGTCTTATTTTTTAAGTTAAAAGTCAGGAAAGCTAATTTTATGCTTTCTGTTGACAAATCTACCGTTTCTAAAACACCCTGGTTTATAAATCTTTTTAGCTCTTGTTCAATTTGGGTTTTCAGCGAAAATAGAACATTACGTGGTTTCGAAACTCAAGTTTCGGCTCGTTCTTTGAAAGAGATTGAGGCAATTTTTTCATACCTGCGTAATTTAGTTCATATATTCGACTTTTATTTCTTCAACAGAACTTCAACGTTACTCTCAGTGGCTTTTCTTGCACGTTTAGGACATTTATATGAAGATTAATATCAAAATGCTACATTCAATTTGGCCAAAGTATTAGTGTATCGAAAAATTTCGTTACCACAAGTGTGAGTGGCTTCTTAAGTTCGTTTAGCTGGGCATGTATAGTCGTCCTCCCTGATGTTTTAATATGATTATTTCCATAATCAATTAACTTTGGCTCAACTGACAGTTATGGAGTGCATATCTTTTCCCAAAATAATCCATCTTTGCTCGAAAAATGGGCTCCTGTATAGTGTATCATACAGACTGTTATGCGGTTTATAAATAACTCTAGTTTGTAATGTATCAACTAGTTGTGATTATTCTGTGGTTTACTTTCAGAATAAACACAGTAATTAGAATCATAAATTTCAGTATTACTGCGTTTTTAGCCTTTTGTATTCTGGTTCATAAAAACTTTAGACAAACCTTTGACATTTAACCCACTTCATGGCAAAGAAAACATTACATCTTTGCAGCTAACAAAATCCGATCTACTTTCATACTTGGAATCCTGCTCCTTACACGCATTATTTTGAGATAAGAAAGGATAAATGTAACCTTGTGTTGGTTCTTAACGTAGACTATTGGGTTTTGTTGATTTAATGATTTAATTACTAGATCGTCTTAAGCCTTTACTTTTCTTGAAGAATACCTTTGATCGTTGAAGTCGCCCTCTTAGAAGTGGATAAAACAAATGCATTTTCAAAAATTTTGAATAATTTACCCTTCGTTAGTGTTGAATTTTCTCATGAGATCTTGTAACATGCTCTCGTCATTGAGTTTCAACACAAAAAACCATTGATTCGTTCGTCACTGTTCTCTCCAGAGTTGCAGTTCATCGTCAAGTATTTGAAAAACGATAAAAAAATTCATCATAGTTTCGTCTTGGCTTCTAATTCTGTTTCCGTAAGTGAATCGTTCGAGAAAGATTTTCAATTTCTGTTGATGCCGCCTTATCATAACACCACAATCCATTTCGTATGTGATTTTATCCTCGTTTGATTGTCTTATATGATCCAGAATGATGTTGAAATTTATACTCTCTGTGTTTTTCAATGAAAGCTTTATTTCAGCTCATCCAGTTTATCGTTTTCCTCGTTAAAGTCTTGCATTTTGACAGTGTGATAAAGCCTTTGGATGTATGTCTTCAATAGCTCCTTTTAATCATCAAAGGAGTCAAATTTTAACATCGTCCGAATTTTGAGGAGTATTTTCTCATGAAACTCTCTTCTCCATTTGTAAGATGTAAAAAAACTCAAAGTTATATGCGCAAGAGCTTGACATCAGCTAGGTTGTGCTGCTTCGTTATCTGAGTTTGTAAAAGAATATTATTATATCTTGATAAGAGCATCCATACATATATCATGTGCTATTTACATAGAAGTGGTGGTTTTATCAACAGTTTTCATTGGTTAAACTATTTTAGTTTTCTTTTTAAACCTCAAAGATTTTAAATATAGGCGTTTCATTATGTTGGCTTCTGGTTTGCTCATCTCGACTTTAAAGTAAATCAACCCGCACTATGAGTTTACGATTATTCAAATCTGAAACGATACCCATTAAATGTGGGGTTTGTCAAAAAATATTGTTTCAGGCTCAAAAATGGAAATACCTTTTTTGATCATTTCCTATCTTCTAAAGTGAAAAAATCTTTGAAGTATATTTTTTATTTTTACTTTAATTAGATATGTACAAGTTGTAACTTGAAAAAGTGTTAAAATTACATATGCTAAGATATCGAGTGGAAAACTTAAAATATAAATGTCTAATTTTTCATGTTTTCATCAAATGAGTTAAATTTGTCAAATATTCTCTTAATAAATTTTGAGAAAAATTAACGAGAGAAATTTTTTCAGAAAAATGTATTTATTATGTTCAGGAGGAGTAGTTTGTCAAGTTTTTAAATTTTCTAGTTTAGAGTGATAAAATTGCACTTAACTTTAACAAGTTTATAATCTCTGAAGGAATTCCAAACGTCTTTTAATTTAAAATTTAGGGGTGAAAAATATTCTAATTTTGAAAGGTTTTTGTAAATTCGATGAGCTTGATATGTTGACTGTTGTAATTAAGAACGTTACAGTTATATTGGAATTCTCTAACCTTAAAAATTTAACAGTATAGAGATTTAAGAGTAAAGATAAATGTAGAACAATCAGAATGTTAAAAATCACAATATTATCAAAGAATATTGTCAATTTAATACATATAATTTTAAAATCAGCATCATATTTTCTTTTCCTTTCCTAAATCAAGAATGTCGAGATAAAATGGTTTTGTGAGTTTTAAAATAGTTTACTTTTTCTTTATTTTATTTGAACAAACAAGCTAGAACAATCTTAAAGTTAAAAATTGTGTTCAAGCCATATTTTTATATCTATATTCAAGAGTCGATGGAAAATAAGTACATATCTATACATATGAAAATATTGTATGTTTAAACATTATATAGAGCATATTTTTTGAAAAAAGTTCAGGAAATTTTATGAGAATCATATGTATTTCAATTTTTGATTTAAAAGATGAAAATAACTGTGATTTGTATAAAATATGATTTTCTAGTTTAACTGTTTTTATGACTTAATTACACATAACATTCTGCGTAATTATATTGAAAACATTTTATTCGCCTTATAAAATTGATAAAATGTGAAAATAATCCAGATTGATTAGTATTAACTATTATTGCAAACATATATGAACTCATGATTATTTTATGCTTCTTACTTGTATTTATATAAAACTGGTATTTTTAAAAAACAATAAATGATTTTATTAGCCTGCATTTTAACTCTCATTTAATCATTTAGTTCTCTTATTTATTTTTCAATGAATCTATTAAATATTTGGTCAAAAAATAACATAGTATTGCTTTGATTGATCTATTTAATAATTCTTTAAAATATTTAAAAATTTTATCAAACGATCAAATAATGTTTTAAGTTATTTTCATACATAAATTTAAAAAACGTTTTAAATAGCTTAATAACAACGATTCAGGGATAAATTTGGTCAATTTACTCCACATTTTAAACGTATTTAAAAAAGCTTTGCAATGTAATATGCTAAAGGAGAATCGCTTACCCAAATATCTAAATTTATTGGTTAATTATGAATATAAACATGTATACATCGTTTATTAATCTCATTGAAAACCTATTTCTCTTGATAAAGAAAATAAGGTAAAGATCAGAGAGAGAAATTAAATGCTAAAAACTACATACGAGGGTTGAATCACACGATGGAACAAAAAATGCGTAAAAATCATTATTATGAAGCATCAATAATAAAATGTCCGATCACCCTCAGAAGCAGACCAAAGTTTTAAAATATCTACATTTTTGATAAAAGAGACATTTTTTCTTCGACACACGAATAGAATTTTGTGCAACGTCCGTAATCACTTATTTATTTGGTTTACAATCATACAATAAACAAAATGATATAAAATACTAATACAAATTTTAATTTATACAATATGAAGATGGAAGTGAAAAGCGCTCTGATTGACTTTAAAGAATAGGACTATTTTTTCTCAGAGATGGATCAATAACAAACTTTTGAATTAATATCATTCTTGTGAGATACAAATAAAATATTTCATAATAGTTTTGTATTGTATAAAAGATAAATAATTAATAAATCCATTTACAAATTTGAACATTTTTAAATTGATTCACGGTATTTTAAAGTACCTAACAAAGTAGATTGAGTGTCCATCAATTCATAAGAATATAGAAACATAAAAATGACGTAAAATTTTTTTTAGATAGCGTGAGTCACAGGTCGTAAGTTGATACCTCAGCGGAACCATTATGAGCAGTAAATCATTTGTGTAAACTATTTTAGATTCTAAATAATTAAATATTTCATTAGATTTAACAAAAAACAGATATAGCAAGATATAATAAAATTCAAGAACTCGGTTAAACTTAGTATATTTAAAAACGATGCTGATAGAAAAATGAGGTACTGTTAACAAATATTTAACTCCCTTATACGTATGAAAAACAATATAAAAAATCTCCAATTTTGAGGCATAATATAGCACGCTAAAACCACGATAAAGCATCAAGTATTGTCCTCTTAACAATCAGTTTTATGAGTACTTTAAAAAATTTAATTAAGTTTGTTAACGTGATTGATCTTGTTTGTGAACCTAATAATGCATGATTGAAGGAACAAGAAAGTGAAAAGTATGAAGAGCTTAGCTGAAAACTTTAGTTCATTTAAGTGATAAATATTTTGGTATTTACTCAAAGTCACCAATTTAAGTAATAAAAGCGTAAATTGGTAACATTAAGTGTGTGTATTTTTTTAAATTTAATTTTCTTTCGTAATTTTTTATATTGATCCTTAAATTCTTAAAATAATCAAAAACCATCAGATTTCACGGCTGAAATTTTTCAGAAGCAATTTTTCACGACTTTGTATTTTAAAAAAATTAAAACGTTGGTTTTAAAATTTAACCTCTAGGGTTTATTGATTTTAAATATTGTTTTCATTCAGTACATTGACATATTTTGAAACGAATTTTCGACGTGTATTTGAAAATATATTCATAAAACGTAACATCCAAGCATAAAAATAATGTGATTATTCACTAGTGTTAGCTCATAAATAAAATACAAACTTATCGATTTTTCTCAAAATAAAAACTCGAAAAATACATATATATATATATATATGTTTCAAGAGGTAATAAATTTTAGTTTTTATGACTTTAAATACTTCAGAGTATTGTTAAAGGTTAAAATTTTCATCCAAAAGGGAATTGAATGTTATTTTCTGTACAAGAGTTAAAATCTAAAAATAAAATATCTTAATATTTGATGTTATTTATAAATAACTTATTTTCAATTTTCATATTATATTTGTTGAATTTTGTCTTAAATCTTGCTTGATACATTTTCCTTAAAAATTTGAATTAAAAAAATATTTAAAGCAGTTTGAACCATTTTTAAAGTTGATTTGAACAATTATATTTTCTTGAGGAAATTTTATCTAAGAAAATCTTTGAAATACAAGCAACGAAACCTATGTTAGGTTAACACATAATTTATCAAGTTTTATATTGTAATAAAAGAGATTATTTCAATAATTAACACCAAATCTAATTTTAATCATAGATATTTGAGGGTCAAGGTTATCCTAAGTTTTAATAGGTTTATTTGTCAGTATTTATCAGAATATTAGTGAGATATCCTGATGATTACACGATATATAATTGTCATTTTATCAAATAAATCTGAATTAAGAATGACATTGATTTTGAAAGTGTGAGATAAATAATTCACAATCGCAATTTTTTTTAACTCGAAAATTTGAGAACTGTAAGATTATTTATACTCCAGATTTTTAAGGTTAGAGATAAATCATTAAATTTCTGTTAAAGCTGGAACAATTTGTGATCAATTATGTTTGAAAGAGCTTAGACTATTCTCTAAAAACAGTGTAAGAAGGCAGAAAAACTAAATGACTCTGAAAATAGCAATATTGTGTTTCATACTTACTTGAAACGGTGGCATTTAATCACGCGACTTTCAATCATGTTGTAACTTTATGAAAGAAATAATATACATTTCAAAATAAAAGACAACTGAAGATTATAAATCACGAAATTTCGATGGCCTTTATTATACTGTATGTTAAGTGCTCAATGACATCATAATAAATTGGAGTTTCCCTCATAAAGTATCGAGTGACTGTATTTTCCATATTAAGTTAACGTACCTGGTACCATTCTGGAAAATTTGTTCGCAAACCAGATGTACCCAAAAACATACTGTTCGTTGCGTCAATATATTCTTTGCGATTTCGTTCAGAAAGTCATTGTGTAAGATTTTGAAATTGAAAAATTGTATAACGTTAATTTTTGACTCTCCTAAACAGAGTTAGTAGTTCTTAATTCTACTCTTGATGCCTTTTGAGAATGAAACTGTCTTTTATCGAAAAGATTGCAGAAACCTAAGATTCAATGTCTCCTCTCAACCATGTTTTTAGAATATACTTACGCTCAAAATAGGACAAGAAGACCTGGCATCATCTTATGTTCATGCATGTCTTCAGATAATGTTTAAATAATTCGTGAAACCTGATGAACGAATTATAGCTAAAATAGGTATCACCAAACTGTCATTCATAAGCTACCATCACTCTCACAGTTCACATTCATGCAGAATTTGTTCATTTTCTTAAAATAACATTTTGTTTAAAATGAAAATTGCAACCCTTAAAAGATGCTTTGTGCTTGTTGTTGTAAATGCACTTGTTGCTGCACTCACAAAATCAAGGGTTTTATCAGCTAAGGTGAGACAAACTTTTCGTTTATCTCCATTTACAATGCGATCATACACACTCCTACTTGGTTTGTAAAAAGCGGTATATGAGGGAAAGATTTATTACAAGCACGATTTTGAAAATTTATTTTGTATACTTGATAAAAATAATGATTGTTCTCTCATGAATGTTTCGCCAAATGTTAAAAGTTTAGCTCTGACAAATTCATCAAACAGCTCGTTTTGCCAATCGTAAAAGATTGATCAACGACAGATTCGTAATCATATAAAATTAATTTTCTGAAACAATTGATATATTGAAAGTTTGATGATGACAGCGTGATTTTTATCACTCAGGCTGTAGCTTATGACGATTTCTGTGCAATTTCCTCTTTAAAAGAAATTTTATTTCGAATGGAATGCATAAGCTTAACTTATTTTGTGTATCTACAGCCCTAGGAGAGAAGTTGTTAAGACTGAAACTAGAGTCATTTTAGCCATAGTTTGTTGGACCAAAAATGTTTTCCTTGTTACCATTATGATTGTGATTACGATCATAATCTCTCATGGTTTGGTCGTTCTTGGTTATTAAAGTGGCTGAAATTTGCTATTCTTGTATGGTTTTCACCGTTATTGAAAATTCCCTATGTATCAAAAATATATATTGCTTATGTAAAACAGAAGGTTTACCTTAAATACATAATTCTAAATGTTATTTTAATATCAGTCATTTTTATTTTACTATAATCTGTGGATTAATACTGTTGTTTATTTTCCGGGAAGGGAGGTTGGCGGACCGTGAGTAAAAGTTTAAAACTCTAACATAATTTTAACTGTTTTCATTGGATGAAACATCAATTTCATCGCTCTTAAAAATAATAATTCAATCTAAATGATGATATTCAAATATTTAAAGCGCGATTTGAATATTTATCGCTCAGCGAAATCATATAATGTTGTTTTTACATATTTATACGTGATTAAGGGTTCAAACAAAATATTATCACAATAAAAACGTTAAATATCAATTTTATTTTCATTGATCTCCATCCTATTAATGTATATTATTGGAACAGTTAAGAACGTTTCATGTGTAAATACGATCGTTATTGCGTGCAGATATGGTATGTAACGATTGTCTTCTCCATCTATGAATGATTTATTTAAAATCAAGAAAATTTAATGTAATTACGGTAATCGAAATTATGTATTTAAAAAATATCGAGTTTTTCCCTAAATCATTGTGTAACTTTAGTATTTCTCAAATTTAAAAATTAAAATCGACGAACATAAAATTTCTCTATTTTCAAAATTAATAATTTATTTTTTCAAACTTTCAGTTTCAAAAAAACCATAATTGCGTAGTTTTTTCATTAAATTGAGTTTCTATTAAATTAATTGGATGTTTCTTTGGAAATAATTTAATATCTGTGATGAAATTCATCATCGAAGATAGTTTTGAACCTCTGTAATCTGATCTACCCTTTATTAATATACACTAAAAACACGATATTTTGAAACAATATATTTTTGATTATATTTATAATAATTTAGCAACCAAATGTCGTTGAGAAAAATTGAAGGTGAAGACACAAGCAATTTTTTCCTTAAAATTTAATGTGTTAATTAATGCGTAGAATATAAGATCCTGAGATTATTCATAAAAATGAAATAACAGAATTGAGAAAAAATGTTTATATGGATAGTTACATGGAAAAAAGGACATATGAAATTATGTCAGAGATTTTTCAAATTCATCAACTTTTCAAAAAACTGTAAAATCTTATTTTTCGTTTTATATTTAGAATTTTTTTACATTATAATAAATTTTTATTTAAGTTAAAAATGGGATATTTTTATGTCTAATTAGATAATGCCCGCATGATTTTAAGAATAAAGCATTCTCTAGGGCTTATTATTCTCGGAAATATTACTCTTTATCACAAAGATTTCTGACATTAACTAAACGTGGATGTAAAAATAATAATTATCACCTCTCAAGTAAGTATTAAACGAAAGTATGCCTGGATAAAAATATCGAAAGATTCGTTTATAATAATTGCGGGTTTCTGCAATTCCTTGAGTAATTTAAAGAAATTACTTCATAACTCTGAATCTGCTCTTGTGATTATCTCACCAAATAATTTCTCAAAAAGTATCATCATTTAAGTTTATACATTTTCATATCTATCAGAGGTTAATTTTTAAGAGGGCATAATATTTTCTAATTTTAGTTGTCTATTACCATCGATGAGCTATATATGGTTCTAAGAGACGAAAAAGAAGGATAGTTAAAAAATGAATTAATGTTTATATTTCGGATCATGTGGGGATTCCTGTGAAATTTACTTATGCTTATAAAACGATTTTAGAGTGTCTATCACAACTAGTAATTCCTTGATTTATTAAATGAACTTTAGATACTTTTTCTGTTTTATGGCAAATGCTTATCTTGTGGAGCATTCCTTTCACTTGGAAGAAAAAAGAAATGACTTTCGGCGATGGACCAAAGGAATAAGTGATCGTAATGGCTTTATTTATTGCTTAAAACCTAGTTTTCGTTAAGGAAGGTATAAATAAAATTCAATATCAGTTTAATTTTTTACTCTCATTTATAGTCATAAATTTTGAAGGGATCTTCACAAAATTAACACGAAAAGAGAATTTATCATTTAATATCATTGATTAATTTTAACATTTAAAACATGCTATTTATTGAAAATAGATCAAGTAATTGGCAGTAACTTAATTATTACGTTGCAAAAAGGGAGTATCAAACTATTTACAGTTATTCCGAAGTTAAAAATTCATCTCATGTTAAAATAGCACAAAGCCTTGTTAGTAAATTTTAGAGTGAAATAAGTGTTTTTAACAAACTTTCATTCTTAAATATGGAAAATTCTTAAAGTAATTCAAGATATTGTAGAGAATCGATGAGTGATTTTGTAAATATAATATATTATTTGATTGCCTTATATGAATGATCTTCACGTTTAGATGATCGATTTATTAGCTTCAAAAAATGTTTTTCAATTTACTCCATTAAAACTAGAATAATATAAGAGTCTATAACTCTTGTTTTAAACATTAGCATAACATTTTTTTCATAACCTCGAATGAGTAAACTTTGAAAACATCATTTTAATAGTGTCAACGTATTTACCTAGCACGTACGCAATGTCTTATTTATATTTTTACATAAATAGTTTATTTAAACATAACTACTAAAATGAGGTAAAGTTTTTGATAATTAACTGTATTTATGATTTTTTCATTGAGGTTGGATAAACATAATTCTGATGTTTTTGGGTTTTACATAATTTCGGATATTTTTTAAGGCTTCCAGAAAAATTGATTCTTAAATTTAGAATTATAGTTAATCGTCAAATTATTATGATATGATGTTGAAGTGTGTAGCGGTAGCAATTAATTGAATGGAAAATATAGTAATTACGATTAACTACGATATATAACGATATCTAGTTAATCTCTTGACAGCGCGCCTGTGCCACTACATCACCCCCGCCAGCGCTGTCCAAATCTTCGAGTCCGATAATGAATGCGGGTTTTAAACGATCGATGGAAACGTTGTCCACTCGACCGTTTATATTGATTTTGAAGGTCTTGGGGCCGTAATCGATGATTCAATAAGGGCCCTCGTATGGGCACTGGAGGGACTTTCGCAGTGTGTCGACCCTGATAAAAGCATAATTGCATTTAAAAAGGTCTTTGTGAGGCATCTTGTATTGTTTGTTTCCGTGAGCGGTGGTAGAAACGGGGAGTAACTTCCTCGTTTTTTCTCGCAACTCAGATAGAAGATGGTCCGTGTTGGGAGTCTCATTGTTTGTAGCTACAAATTCTCCTGGGAGTATTAGCTGGGTACCGTATACCAACTCTGCTGGTGAGGCTTTCAAATCTTCTTTCGGTGTCGCTCGGATGCCAAGAAGTACCCAAGGAAGTTCCTTAAGCCATTGGTCGTTTGAGAGCCGAGCCATTAAAGAAGATTTGAGGTGGCGATGAAAACGTTCAACTAGTCCATTAGCCTGAGGATGGTATGAGCTGGTGTGGTTCAAACTGGTACCAAATAACTTTGACATCGCCATCCAAAGTTGGGATGGGAACTGGCGACCACGGTCAGATGTTATTTGGAGGGGGACTCCGAATCGCGAAATCCAGGTTGATATGAAAGCCTTAGCGCAGCTTTCAGCAGATATGTCCGATAATGGTATGGCCTCTGGCCACCTTGTAAATCGGTCTATACATGTCAATAGGTGAGTATAACCTCTACACATCGGTAAAGGTCCAACCAAATCAACATGTACGTGAGTGAACCTCCGGGCTGTAGAATCAAAAGACTGCAGAGGAGCTTTTATGTGTCTGTGAATTTTGGATTTTTGGCAAGGAATGCAAGCACGTGCCCATTCGGAAATCTGTTTGTTCATGCCTCCCCAAACGAATCTCGATGTAATCATCTTTCTTGTAGAGCGAACGGAAGGATGAGATAAGCTGTGCATAATATTGAAAATGTGTTTGCACCAATTGTCTGGTACTAGTGGTCGAGTTACTCCAGTAGAAATATCGCATAACAGTTTTATGTTTGGGTTACCAAAATCGGTTTCCTTCACCTTTCGGCCGCTATATGAGTTACTGAGAGAAGATATCCAGGTGTCGGTTCTCTGATCTTTAGCCAAAGCACGGTAATCCAAATCCTTTAAGGTTGACTCTGTTGAGCAAATATTTAGACGCGACATGCGATCAGCCACGATTTTATGCTTCCCAGATATATGTTCGATAGACGTTGTAAACTCGGATATGTAAGAAAGGTGTCTTTGCTGTCTGGCCGTCCAGGGATCAGATGCTTTCGAAAAGGCGAACTTGAGTGGTTTATGATCCGTATACACCGTAAAATATCGGCCTTCTAGATAATGGCGAAAATGTCTAATTGACAAGTAAAGGGCGAGTAATTCGCGATCGTATGCACTGTACCTTGTTTCAGCTGGGCGGAGTTGACGGCTGAAGAAGGACAGTGGTTGCCAAGTTCCGTCAACGAATTGCTCAAGAACACCGCCGATTGCTGTGAGGGAAGCGTCGGTTGATAGGGCTAAAGGAGCACCAGCTTTCATGAAAGTCAAAGCAGTTGCATTGGCTAAAGTCACTTTTGAGTCTATGAATGCTTGTTCCATGACAGGTGTCCAGTTGAGTTCTCTACAGCGGACCTTGCCCTTCAGAGCTGAGTATAAGGGTTGCATTGTTTTTGCCACATTTGGGATGAAGCGATGGTAGAAATTGATTAGGCCGATGAATTCTTGCAGTTGCTTTGTAGTGGTTGGCTTTACAAATTCTTGGATGACTTTAACCTTATCTGACAATGTAGTTACGCCGGCCTTAGAGATGCGATATCCTAGAAAATCAATAACATCTTGACCGAACAGACATTTTCCGCGATTAATAACTAAGTCATAATCTTGTAAACGTTTGGCCAACTGGCGGACATGGTCAACATGTTCCTCCGGAGTTTTGCTGAATATGAGGATATCGTCAAGGTAAATATAGATGAAATCGAGACCTTGTCCTACCTCATCCATGAGTCGTTGAAATGTTTGAGCAGCATTTTTCAGACCAAACGGCATTCTGAGGTACTCAAATAACCCGAATGGGGTAATTACGGCGGTTTTTTCTATATCCTCCTCGTTGACAGGGATCTGATGGTATCCACGAATTAGGTCAATTTTAGAGAATATTTGTGATCCACTCAAGCGGGACACAAAGTCTTGCATGTGAGGGATAGGATATCTATCCGGTTTGGTGGCATCATTGACTAATCTGTAGTCCCCACATGGTCTCCAAGATCCCGAATCTTTAGGGACCATGTGAAGCGGTGAAGCCAAGAACTATTTGAACACCTCACGATCCCTAGTCGAAGCATATTTTGAAACTCCTCGCGGGCCTTGTGGAGTTTGTCTGGCGCTAAACGTCTAGCCTTTGAATTGACTGGTCTGCCTTCTGTCACAATGAAATGTTTCGTGTTGTGTTTTGGCCTATTGACGTGGAAGTTCTGTTGCATAATCGAAGGGAAGTCATCGAGAATTCGGGCAATTTGTGGTTGTATATGTTTGTATTGGTTGACAGATTTGTCGTTACACTGAGATATAACCGTCTCTGAACTTCCGATGCTTTTGTTTCGAAGGTCGACGGTAAGACCAAACCAGCGTAGAAAATCAGCCCCTATCAATGGTTGAGAGACGTCAGCCATTGTGAATGACCAAGTCTATGGTATATTATCGAATATAACCTTAGTGTGTCTCTGCCCGTACGTCCTTATTTTCGACAGGTTTGCTGCCGTTAGTAAAGGACCAGTCGATGGGTTGAGCCGATCACTTTTGGAAACCGGTAAGAGGCTGATTTCGGCGCCTGTATCGACGAGGAAACGTTTGTGAGACCGTTGATCACTCAGATACAGAAGCGGGTTATTGTGAACATTGAAGGTGAGTGAACCCACTTTCGCATCGTTGTAGCTGCATGGGGTTGTACATTTTTTTGCCTTTGACCCGAAAGTGCGGTGATAATAGCACATCTTCGTGTCGTGCCGTGAGTGGTTGTAGTCTTGCGAAACTTTTTCTTTGTGTGTCGTAGGCTTTGTGGTATGTTTTGCCAGAGCTCCTATGCCATGATTCGATGATTTAGACTGCCAAAATTCGTCTGCTCGTACGCCCAAATCGTCGAGGTCTGAAAAATCTTCCCGCGCTAGTTGCATTCGGACATCTTCCGGCATTTGGCGGAGGAAGAGTTCCTCAAACAAGAGACAGGAAGTGTGCCCCCCAGCTAGCGATCGCATTTCGGCAAGAAGCTCCGAAGGCTTTCTGTCTCCGAGGCCACCTATATCGAGGAGCCGTGATGCTCTGACGCGTCTGGTCAGTCCGAATACAGCTAGCAATTTTTTCTTCAGGGTTTGGTACATGTCTGCGGCGGGAGGGTTGCTAATTACATCTACCAACTTTGAAGCAGTTTCTTGATCCAGAGAGGCAATAACATAGTAATATTTAGTACTATCCGATGTTATTCCGCGGATGTTAAACTGTGCCTCAGTTTGCGTGAACCATACCAATGGTTGGGAGATCCAAAACATGGGTAGCTTAAGAGCAACTGCATTAGCTTCTTTTTCCATTCCGGGGTCACCAATTTGTAGCGGTAGCAATTAATTGAATGGAAAATATAGTAATTACGATTAACTACGATATATAACGATATCTAGTTAATCTCTTGACAGCGCGCCTGTGCCACTACAAAGTGTAAATCACTAACCTATTTTTATTTATTATTCAGATCTCAAAGTAGTAATATGAATTTAGTCAAACTGTCGAGTGCAAAATTATTCGCAGATTTATTGTTCATAATATTAAATTTATCTATTAGTCTTGAAATTTAAATTGATTTGATCTTGATCATGAAAAACATCCCTCAATAGTTAAGCTTAAGCCCTTACATCCGAAAATTTAACTCTGAACTTAAGGTAAAACCTACCATAAAAATACCATTTCAATAATTTATCTTAATAATACATTCCAGTCTTATTCTACCAATTCATCTTCCCAATGACTTTTAAGATTATTTTCGCTCCATAGTATCATGAAACGATGCATCAATGTAAATTCCACTAAAAAATACCAAGATGATTTTATTTGATATTTTTTGTACCAACCTAAGCAATAATAATTATCAAATTATGTATTGAATATTATTGATTTTTTTTTAATTTAATGAATAAAAAAATATTTTTAATGGTAATAAATTATTTAACATGGGATGTATCAGTCGGACGTTTATTTTAATGTTGTGAGAAAAAAATGCGCGTGTTTATTCATTTTGTTTTATCACATATATTACTGCGAATAGAATATTTAGAAACTTCAAAATGGCGCGTTCGTGAACGTAGAATAATCTGAAAATTAGATAAATTTGTAAAAGAACATTCTTGAATTTTTATCTTTTAAAATTTAATATTTATCTTATTTGACTTTAATTTCTTACGGTTCGTTTTATGCCTCAAGTCTATCCATATTTTAGAAATTTTAATTTTTAAATTTAAACTTGATTTTTGAAATACACGGCTTGATGTCAATTAATCTTTAATATTCGAAAGACGAACATATAAGTCAAGGAAAAATTACTTAACGAGATTTAGCTATCAAAATACTTTTTTTAATAATTCAGGTAAACTTATAATATTTATTGTTAAAAAGCCTGGGAGTACCATATATAATTAGAACCCATTAATTCACTTGTTTACCCAAAGTTATCATTAACTTAACGAATATTATTCAGAGCATAAACTGTTAAAATTTTTGAATTTTTATTTTCAGATGTATTCAATGTCTAAATGATAACTTAAGACAGTAAAGTACTTATGGGATATAGACTTGTTCATACGTCAAATCTTTAACGAAACCTTAATTCAACAAGATACAAAATTTCATGTTTAATATCTTCATATTATAAGACTAACTAATAAATCGTTCAAAATGTGTCATGCAAGTTCAATATGAACTCGATTAAAATGGAAAGTTTGATGAAAAATTTACATAATTAAAAATGTTTCCATTAAGAGATAATCCAACGATTATTTAACTTCTTGTAACTCTTCGGTATGTCAGATTTGGTTCACAAATTATTTTTGAGTCATGTTCAATGATGTATTCTGTCAATTGTGCTTTTCAGCCATTAAATTTAAAATCTTTAACTGTTTCACTTTAAACATCCAAAAAACCAAGTCAGTGCTTGCATACTATTTTCACTTTTAAAACCAAAGTTGCTAATTTTTAGAATTCAAGATATCCTTTATTTTTAGGTAAGCTTGACGTAAACGCATTTCCTCCTTAAATAGCAAAAGGAGATATCTTATTTCACATATATACTCTGAAACAGATATTATATTTGAATTTCATCACATAGAAATGTTTTAGATGAGTGAATTTTGTTAATCTATCAAACATCGGCTGTGAATACACACTCACAGGATTCGCCAGTTGCCCACCAGGTTTATACTGATCCATATATTCAATCAGGTTACAACAAATTTAATTAAAGACAAAAAAATAATTAATTTATACTTTTCTTATTATTTATCTTTAGTTATATCTCCGTCAAATAATTCGCATGCGGAAAGCGAAAGTTATTAAAAGATTTCCTGGTTAAAATGTGAATCTTTTAAACTTTCATCTAAATCACGTCAACTGCCTTTACGACCAACATACAAATTTGTTTAAGTATAAAATCACAATCTTTAAAGTATCGATAACTTTACACATGACAAATTTTCTTTCCAATATTTGTTAAATTATCTTATAATTAACATTTAGAATTAACATTCATAGAATCTTATACTTTATATTTTACATATAATTACTTTTATTTTTGTAGATAGCGCGCGTTCTGCTTAAAATAGCATCCCATTCCACATAATCACAAGAAATCAAATTTTCAGGAGAACGTGTAAAATTAAAAAATTAACGCAGTTGAGATTCTAGAGTAAAAAATAATTTTTTTACATCTTAACTCATTAAACCTATAAGTGCTGTGAAATTTAGATTATCTATTTAATACGAAAAATAGGAACTTTTAAATACATCCTAAACAACAGAAAGATACTTATGCATAAGAAACAAAGGAAATCATAGAATTAAAATAATTTGATTATTGAAGTCTAAAAATTATAATACTTACGAAATATTAAAAGTAATTTTATTGTCAAAATGATACTTTTTAATGTTTACTTATTTTTAATTTTTTCATATCAGTAAGATTTGTAAAGAAATGGTATTATTTTCGACGTATAAGAGAGAATTAAAATTTCAAGAGTGACGTCAGCGCAGAAAATCTAAGTCATATTGTGCGTGTCAAGGTAAGCACAATAATTAATGTTAGGCCGTATTTTGATGGTCTTTCTAATTACTTTTGAGGTACATGCAGATCATAATTTTTGAAATTCAATGTCAGTATAATTTTATGCTCGATTCTCAAAATTTTTCATTCATGTATTTTTCGAGATTTTATAATGATGGTTGATTTCATCAAATTCAACTTTCAAGTTGACTTGTAATATACCTCTAATTTTTGTAAATCTTAAATTTAACTGTCCTTTATTTTTAATATTAACTAATTTAACGATACCATTTTCACTTTTTACTTTAAATATTGACCTAAATATGTTGCCAATGTATTTATTTCTTTTATCTCATTATTTTTTAATGAATTAAACAAGTAAATTGTTTTATCATTTCTGGTTTCAAATGTAAATAAAAACCTGATATTTGGTAGAAAGTGCATTTATTATAAATAAAATAACATCGATTTTTCTTCTTCTTTCAAATGTATTTTTTGTGAGTTTATTGTCAATGATGTTTCTGATCAGCTACGCAGTTTTAAAAACCATCAGCCGCTTTTTTAAACGTATGTCAAATCAATGATAATAAACACTAATTTTACAAAGTAGTAAATATCTTCATAGTACTTCAGAAAACATTTATAAATGTTGACTTTATCTAACAAATGAATTAATTCAGTTTCTTTATATGTTTGGTTAAAATTATTTTTCCAATGAAAATATGAAGAAAGTAAGACATTTTTTATTCGATAACATGTATGAATAAGTTTATCAAGTTATGAAAGCGTCACACTTATTTTAAATTGGAATGAATAAATTCACGTTTTATTTTTAATTGCCGAATTTAACAATTAAATATCTGAAAAAATATTTTATTTTTTCAATAAATTTTAAAAATATTTTTGTTCTATCAAACGTTTAATTCATTCGTCATAATCTAGTAAATGCATTTAATTGTTCTTCAAGGAATATTTTATAATCAAAGGTTTATTATTTCTGATCTGTGAAAATTTAACATGCTTTTTGAGTATCATACAACATTTCAGTTTGGTACTTTTTTGAATGAATGCCTCCCTACTCATATACACATTGAAATATCTTAAAATTTCATAATTAAAAAATAATAAATTTTAAAAATCTTCTTTCAAAACTTATTTGTTTATTTTAATTTGATCACTTGAAAACATAAAATTACGTTGTGCTAGAATGTGGTGAATTTTTCGAATAATCTATTCAACTTTCCTTGCTTCTATGTTATGCAATTTTTTATTCAAAATAAAAATTTTCCCCTTATCTATTTTTGTGGAGGAGCTATAAAATATTTGGATTTTGTTATTTATTCTATCCAGTTCAGATAAGCTGTCGCTGTAGTATTATTGGAAACAACAAGCTTAAACTCCATATAAAATATCTTGAACTGGAATTTGAAAATGGTTATATTTTTCATCATTTTTGCATAAATTCTTTTATTTTTATGAATATAGATATGAGCGACTTTGAGTACATCGATTGAAGATAACACATTGAATAGTTATGCAACTTAGTTTTTTAATTTTTATGCATGTTCACACACCTTTCCGAGAGAATTGTCAAACTCTGTCCAATATTACATGACATGATGCTGAAGCAGAATCACATTTTTTGCTTATGTAATAGAGTGTGTTATGGAAATACCATCGTTTTTTATGGGGATTCCAGCAGTGGAAGTAATCTATTATTGTGATAATTTATCTTCGTTCAATCTTGAGTACATAACGCAGAGATAAGGTTGGTTTTGAGAGCCGAGGAAAGGATGCCGTTGTTCGTCGGGGAAAGGACCATACTACCAGAATCTAGGGCCTCGACCAGTTTTAGGATGCCGAAAGATGTTATAGCGCTTAACTGTTTAACCTTGCAGGGTTTTATTGAAGGACACAAAATAAACGTAAAAATCTCTCAGGAGATGTCTTGATAGGTTCTACTCATTCATTCTCTTCAAGATCTTTTACATTCAATTGAGTATGCAATAAGACCTACCTCTTAAGATTATACAAGATATAAATGGGTGGTTATGGTAATTGATACCGTAAAAGCCGCAGACTGCATAGTTTCTGAAATAAACTCGTGAACTCGAATTTATACATATTATTAGAGGTATAATTTCTCAAAATTCATAATAAAAATAAATAATTACCAAAAAATGAAAAATACAGTCTCACTTACGTTAACTGGTGCATTTACTTTGTGATATACACCCAATCTACATTTAAAATAAAGTTTATTTATGAAATATACATCTCACTACAATATAAGCGATTGATAATATCAAATAATACTTAGAAAAGTTACTTTTCCTCATCGTGATATCGATGTGATCGTTTAGGAGTAAATTTTGAACAAAGAATGTGCTTGAAAGCAAATAAATAAAAAGATACGATGAAAAACATTAAAACTGAATAAACTCACAGCTGAGGCTTGCTATGTACAAGAATAACTATTAGAATTCGCACAGAGTATTGTAAACGACGCTGCTTTTCGAGAGAAGCGACTTGCTCAGCGAAAACTTTTAGCAAGTCAGAGTGACGTCGAAGGAAAACCGGAGGGCAGCAATGGAGATAACCAATGGCTAAATTCAGTCCAAACACATTATGTGACACGACACTCAAAAGGGAATAACCATTATTTGAAATTTTCCTTTTTTTGGTTTCTAGTGATAAATACAAAATCTCAATTTTCAAATCAGGAACTTATGAGAATATTTAGTCTTCGGAAATATTTCCTTCGGTTTACAAAGGGAACGTTCCAGATCTTTCTTAAAACATTTCTTTATGAAGTTAAGATTGACATTTGGATCATTCTAATGATTTTTATCTTGAAATTTTAAAAGGTAATTTGACAAAGAGTTTGTTTTCCTCAAAATTCTATATCTGTAACCATCTCATTCCATAAAAAGAGAGTAAAACCTAAAAGATTAGGTTGTTTCTCATTACTGGGTAGAAACCTACATTTGTTGTTTGGAACGATATCGACTTACCCATCCGTGCTTTGCAATATGTAGAGAATGCTAGGAAGTATCGCTGAAGATTAACCCGTACTATTCACTCAATATAATAATGATATCACTAATTCAAGCTTTGTGTCTAAATTATAGAATTTACATTTTTAAAAGTTATTTTCATCGTGAGCAGGACGTGACTTAACATGAATCGAAGTTTGTATATTTTGAGCAAAGGCAGTCGGACACCAAAAAAGTCAAACATCTTCAACCATCTTGAAGCCTTTCTCCATTTATTTTGACATTATTCCCTTGGTTTCAACGACTATTTATAATGTATTTCGTTACATAAAAATTTAGATGTAACCCTTTATTATCTGATATTGTGTAATATTTACACGATTTTAGTTTTTTGAGTTTTTGTCTTCGCTCATTTTTGGTCAACAGCTTTAATAATTCATCTGATATAGAAACTAAAAGGAAAATTAGTAAAAATATTAATTTCTGTATTCAACTCTGAATTTGAGAAAATGTAATTTTCTTTAACTTTAAAGTTTCTTCAGTTATCTAACCACCGTAAACTGGTAATTTTTGTGTTTTAAAATGTTGCAAGAAAGCTAACAAATATCATAAACCACAAATAAACTAGATTTAAACCTGAATATTTACTAAAAATGGTACTTTTAATTTTTCTATTTTAATTTCATATCAAACAGTGCTATTTTTTCAGGTATGTATTGGAACAAACTCAAAAATGTCGCATAACCGTAAGTTCATGGTTTTACTTTAAATTCAACTTTTCAAAAGATAAAATCTCGAATCTACTACTTAGAGAATTTAATCAAGAGATTATTAATTTTTTAATGGCGTAATTTTACTGTTATAATTGTACACGCGCAGAAGTTAATACACTTCTGTGCATATATTAAAAATCTTCGCCTCTCCCGATAAAAAATTAATGTGAATGGTATACCCTATTATAAAATTATTCACATTTGAAACATTGACGCGTTTAATTTTTAATCCTATCTTGTGCTAATTCTTATACAAGGATAATTACGTGGAAATAGCGTTAATTAAACTTAAGAGAATTTGATAAGACATTGAAAATACGTCTCTAACGCATTGTTCGTACTCTCTTTAATTTTTGAAAGAGCTCCTTGTTCACGTACAATATTCTGAGTAAATTAATAAATTTTCCAATGCAAAAGATTCTTTAACTAAGTCATAAACAGAATAAAATTAAATCTATGCATTTTAATTAGATATTTTTTTACATTTTATTAATTCGTTCGAACAAATTTGTAAATTCTTTTTTGCAATATTAAGACAATGTTAGACTCGCGCATGTTAAATTGTCCCTTATATAAAAATTGGTGGCTCAGTGCAGAAATAGAATTAAACTAATTTTTTCAACATGAATTAGATGACGGACGTAAGAATAAAATCCCTATAATGAATGAAAATAATCTACGATTAATTAAAATGTATTTGATAAAAAGTAGGAATGTATGGATGGAATATATTTCCATAATAAATGCTTAATTCTCGTATAAATTATGTTATGGTTAAAAATATAGCATGATTTACGATTTAGCGATGACTACTCTCCTGCCGTAAAACTGTGATCTTTTTTCATAATTGTGTAAGAATTTAGGATGTTACATTGTCAAAATATATCTGAGAAATAAACACCGCCAACCACTTATGCGTAATTTTTTTAATATTAACAATTTTTACATTATTAATTTGATTTATCTTCAATGTTTAAACTAAAAAGAAATAATAATTTAATGTTCAGCTGAAACCCGGAAGTTGACATTCAGATTGTGTTACAGAATCTATTCTAAATGGCTTAAAAGTTAAACCCTATTTAAGAGACTTTAAAAGTTAAATATATTTTAATATATGGCAGTGTCTGATTAGAAGAAGAGCGCATAACCAAAAGCATAACGCCGTTTCATTAAAACCGCCTATTATCATACTTTAATTTTTTAGTTCGATAACTATTTAAGTCTTTCTTGCGACTCATCTTGGTTTTTATCTAAATAACTAAGGGTATTCTGCTTAAGATTATTTGTTTAAAGGTCCTTTTTGATTTCCAGGTTTTTGGTTTTGAACCTATCAAATTATTTAGTTTCTAAATCTAATACCTCATGCAACTATGAATCGATAATCTTCAGTTATCAAGATAGGGGATGGTTTGCTCTGAAATCTGATTAAATAAGTACTTTAATTGAAAAAGGGAATAAATTGATAAAAGAATATTTATGGATAAAATTTATTTTAAATCGATAACTCGACATTTATCTCTGTATATAAGATACGTTTCGACAGAATTTGTGGATTTCTTAGGCTTGGAATTATTATTTTAAAATATAAAAAAAATTTGATTTCATTCCTCTTTGTTCTATATTTTTCTAATTTAGAGTAATTTTACTACAATAACGTAAAGGAATGGTAATTGGAATTCGAAACGTGTGTATGTGGAAAATTTTTAAAACCGACAATAAATCAACTTCAAAAAACATTTAAAAAATATCTCTGAATATGTAAATATAATCAGAATATGGAACCTCGTTTTTGCGGTCAATCTCGCATGTTCCAAACCGCCCGCCTCGCTTGGGCTAAATCAAGGCTTGAACAACCAGCAGTACACATAACTTTTCAGAGTAAAAACTTTTTTTCAAATTATTCTTATTATCGATCTCTTGTGGAAATCAGTGTTTTTACATTTTCTGCCTGTATTCAGCTGTTTGGCTTGTTAATGACGACCATCTTAGAAGTATTTCGGATTTTCATGTCAATACTTCTTGGTATATTCTGTCAATTTTCTCAACAATTAGATTGAGTATTTACATAAACATGATGTTCGTAGAGTGGTCACGTTATATCTTATCATTTTATTGATAAAATATTTATCGCGTTAAATTGATTGTTTTTTAAACTTGTTATAATATACTTTCCGTAGCTTTGGGCATTTGATACTGACTTTGCTTTGGAAAAATAAAAATGAAAAAGCGATTGTATTACCGTTTCAAATATTTTAATTCAATTTAAAAAATAGACGGTTAGATTATGCAAATGATGCCCATTCCAATGTTTATAGTTCATAGGATTAAAGATATGGTTTAAAAAATTTCGTCAATCTACGTTGTAATTTTATCAAAAAATCTAAGTGTCAGATGCATATTTTTTAATCCACAATTCCTTAGTGTATTTATTCAACGTTATTATTGATGCTTTTAGTTCTTTTATTCCTCGATTTTAGTTTTCAGCCAGTTTGCGTGTCAGATTTATTTACCAGTTGATAGATTTTAAGTAAGTGAAATTCACATAACTACAATTAAAAATTCTCGACACAAAACCATGATGTGTAACAAAATCACTCAACTGTAGGACCAGGATGTCGAGCTCGATAGAAACCAGAAAGAAGAAAAGCGACTGAAAGAGAATGATGAGTAAATTTAAGACAGAAATAAAACAGGACTCGGAAATAGCCACGTAAAAAGGAGCGAAAATCTAAGCGTCGTTTATAAGGGGATAAAATTGACATTACTCTACTTTAATTAAGGAGGAATAAAGAGATTGAGAGACACTTGTTGAAAGGCATAGAGCAAAGTTAGAATATTAGAAGATGTATTAAATTATTTTTTGGAAATTTATTTTCTTTTAACTTTTGCTATTATTATAATCTGTTGACTATTCATGTTTCATTCTTAAAAGTTTTCTTTTTAATTTTCTCTGAAAAATGAACGTTATATTTTCAGTGAAGATAAACGATTTTGTTTTCATTCAAACAGGAGAAGAGCTAGTATCCAGAATAAGTTTCAAAAATTTAATTACTCTACATGTTGTTGAAATATAGATTGAATTGATATTTTATTGACAGAAGAAGGGATGCACTTCAATGGTCCTTCGATAAAATACATGAAACTTATCTGATTCCAACGTTAAAGAAATTTAATTTATTGCATTCAATGTTAGTTTTTTAATTTAAAAAAGCAAGATTTTTGATATTTTTTGAAATATTTAATTTTTAGATTTCCTAAGCAGTAAAATTCATGCAGATTAAAATCCATGTCTCGATGTCCCGCCTAAATTAGAGTCATGTCGATATCTTCGTAAGGTTCGAAAGAAATTTAAATGTTTCGTAAATTCATAAAATTGATCGCTCAACGTTTAAATATTCGTGGTACCTTCTGAAGATTGGAAAAAGTGTTGAGCCAATTTTCTGGATGAATTTTGCATCATTTGAAATCATGTGTTTTTCTATTTTACAAAAACGAAGAACTCATAAAAATAAATTCAATGGTGCACATCACTTTGAAAGGGAGAAGGTTGAACGAGGTTGGCACCCTTATTAACATTGGAGAAAATTTTAATCTTTGAGAGAACAAGTATTTCTAATTCGATTTTTTGAGCCATAGAGGCATGTTTATAAGGGTTTGAAGATATGTAAAATGAACGATGTCTGGATTAGTTAGATCTGATTCTATTCATGTCAAATTTCTTTCTGTGTTATTTCTTCCAACGAAGAAAAAGAATAGACGTTTTTCACATTTTTTTCGAATAGGTTTCAATAAATAATTTCAGCCACCACTTTTTATATGATACAATAATACCTAGGGGTGGCGTGATATTGAAAGAATTTTTAAAGTTCCTTGATAAAATTTTTCAGTTTAGAGACAGTTTTAAGATATCAAAAGTTATACGTAACAATGTTTACGATGTTCTTATTTTTTCATTATTTTGACAAATTTCGCCTTATTTATTTGACAAGTAAGTGAGTACGATGCGCAAGACAAAACTAAATGAATAAAAAAATGTTTGTAAATAACGTAGTGATGTTGTCTGTAATAAAAAAATAACATTGGAAAAGATTTAAAACAGATTTTGAAGTGAATTTCAAAGTATATTTAAAAGAAAATTTAAGGATTCAAAATTAGTTTTTAGGAAAAGATTTTTTACCAAGATTAATTCAATCGATGAACGCAAAATTATAATATAATTGTTCTTTTCCACACTTTTTAACGTTGAACTATATTTGAAACACAAAAATAGTTATCTTATTTGTAAACTACACAAATTACAAATAAACTCCCTGTATTGTTTTCAAATATGGGTGATAATTTAGACGTCTAAAATTCAAAGCGTCAAAGTTTTATTTATTTTGATAGTGGAAAAGTCAATTCTTGTAATGGCTTAATTTAATTCTTAAACTAATCCATCTTCGGATTAAAGACGTTTCTATATATTTTCTTGATTTAATTCTAGATTTATTGTTTAATTTAAAAACTAAAAGAAATCATTTATTTATTTTTTACAATGTATTTTAATTGTCATATATTGATATGAATGGTTTATGCTTTTCGCGCGTACAGAGTTTACATGATCGGGAAGTTAGCTTCGTTTTCTCTTTACGGATTTTCGCCGTTGTAAAAGTCAAGAAAATAATAAATACCTACAAAACCTTTTTTATCGTTAAATTAAAACATTTTGGTTGATTTTATTTTGAAATCGAAGAAATGCATATTATGTTTAGACATTCCGACAGCAACAATAAACCGAAAATAGTTAATGCACGTTTTTGCGATTGCGCAATAACTATTTGTAATGCTTCTTGTGATGTTAATGTTTAATATTCTTATTCGACAAATTGCTTGGGAAATAAAGTTATTATAAACAACGGTAAAGCATCCGTGATTTTAATATCTCCTAATACCAGTTTAATCGTTTTGCTCGTTAATTTTCCAACCCGTAATTCTGCTAATAGTTTATAAATTTATGCCCTTTACCTTGAAATCATAAAAAACCTTAAGATTATATCTTATCAGTTGTTTCGTCATGAGATGTGACGATATTTTGATTAGGCAATCAAAATCCATTAAATTTGCGCGCATGACAATTATCGTATGATATATTTTTTTTATTCTCTAGGACGGTATTTCATCAAACTAATTTCAGAAAATGAACGGTGATTTTTCACATTCTGAGAATCATATAAATAATGGAGAAAAAGACCAACCTGAAATCGATAACATTTGTCGCGCGTGTAGAAATTCGGTCAAGGATGATGATGAGGCTATTGTGTGTGAAGCCGGATGCAACTCATGGTATCATCGCCAGTGTTCGGGTCTAAACCTAACCGTATCTATCAAAATCACACTTAGGCATACCAGCTTTTATCTGCCAACGAAGGTGCTTTATGGATTTGCGAAGAGTGTACTCGCTTGACTAAATCATACACTACGTGTCCCAAGAAAGTTTAATTTTTTTAACCTCATGTAAATACCTTTTACCCTATTTTTATTTTTAAACTTTGAATTTTTTCTCCAAGTGGGTGGAGAATTTTTCCTGATCCTACTTAACACCCTATTCTAACTTTATCTGTAAACTACATCAAAAGTAAACGAGTTTCATTTTTTAGTTTTCTAAAATTATACTTATAAAATTGCCAAGATTTTTTATCTATAACATTTAGTTGAAAATAGGGCACAGAAAAGTTAACGATCAACCTATTTTCATTTAATTTAGAGTTTATACCGTTTGAGCATAAATTTAATATGGGTTCGTTTTGATTAAATACCCTCATATATTAATTCAAGTTGTCAGTAAATGTGGTATTTAAGATCTTTAAACCTATAATTTAAATTTCAAATCAATTTTAGTCTTACAAATATTATAAAGTTTTGATGAGTCTAGTAGTTTCTGTATTTATCATTGTAAATTAAGATACTAAAATATGCTCAAATTCAATCGGTTAACGGAAGGTAGATTCCATTTAACTGTGTAAAAATGAACCATACAAATTTAAAACATTGCCATGTTAAGGAACGAATTTAAAATAGTTAAGAGGAGCACATTTATAGATGAGCATTTTCATAAAGTTGAATGCGTTGATTTTGAACAACTATCTGATAATAAACACGTTAAAAGCGTATGAGAGACCATAAAGTCACATTATTTAAGGGTTTTTTTTCAATTATTATTCAAGATTATATGCTTCCTGGGCATGTTCACAATGACGATAATCCAATGTTAACACCATTTTGATCTCGTATATCGGGAGGGCTCGTGAACATTTTTGCTGAATTTTATCAGTCAAAAGTCTCTCAATACAATTAAGGATATTTTATCATGTTTATCAATGATATTACCAATCTTAATCAATGTATACTTTTAATCAAAAAATTGCGATTAACGCGGTTAATTTGCCACACATCGAGTTAGTTGAATACTACGAAATCCGAATTTGAAAACTTCCAGGCATCTTAAATAAAAGCTATTATTTAATCTTTTATGAAGCATGAATTTGACTATCATTGATACTATGAGGACAGCGAAGATATTAATAAAGAGCTACTCGTGTCGTAAGGGTGTATTTTAATCCCATATTACATTAATTACCCAAAAAGTGAAGTTGATTTTTTTCCGCTCGTTATGATTGATCGATGTGAAATTATTGTAACATGTAAAGATTTGCATCCCGTAAACTTTTGTTTGAAAGAAGATAGCAATTTTTTGTTTTGTGACTAATATTTACTACCATAACTAGAATAATTCATCATCAGATATTTCTGGAAATTAAAAATGGTTAATTTATTTTAACTTAGTAAATTTTATTTTTATTTTTAAATTTATTTCTTCGAATCATAATCTCGAGAGCTTCTCAACCTTATTAATTCTTATTGAATTCACGTAATTGTAATTATGGCGCCTTTTTAAATTCTTTAAGTTTGAATGTCTTTTCATTTTAATTATTTTTCACAAAATCATTTCATATTCCATTTTATCGCTACTTGTGAGTTTCATTTTGCATCTCTTGGTATTTTCTCTGGCTGCTATACTCTCAAGTAAGGGGCCCCTTTACACCCCTTTACTAAATTCCATCAATTTTTAAATTTTTAATAAATTTTTCAAAAAATCCCATATACTTCTATAAAGTTTAATATTGGGTGGCCGCGCGCGTGCGTATACCAAACTTATAATAATCATAAATTATCCCATAAGAATTTTAAAAACGATTCTAATATTATGCGTTTTGAAATATATACTGAAAACCACCATTTAAATTGAAGGTAGTTTAATTTTAAAGTCCTGAAATGATTCTATAGAATAACTGTTTCCAGTTGAAATAAAAATTAGGCATGCTCACAATAATCGGAATTAAATTAGCTATTCTACTCTTGTTAGCTCTGTAGAAATAAACAAAATTCAGTCGAAATAGTTGATAATCTGACTCATATTTATTTTCCGAACCCCAGAAAGATAATTTTCCACTTAAGAATACAAAATAAAAAAACAGAAAAAGTATCATATGAAAACGGGAATTCTCACCAGAGTATACATTTTGAACGTGAATAAAAAATAATATAAACTCTAAATACGTAATTTAAGAATCAAGGCGGTTAAGATGAATGTTCAAATGATACTATGTTTGCAACAGCTTCATCAAGACTCGATAACATCCAAAATTCAGTCAATAGCCAAATAGTTTGTTCTTTTTTAAATTTTAATTAATTTTAAGGGACATCAAGAGTTGGCTACCTCTTACAGATGTCTCAATGTGTAGTAGGCCTTAAAATTATCATGAATTAGATTTTCACATAAATAAAATCTAGGACTGGTACTGATTAAAATTTTCTTGCTCGAGTAAGTGAAAAAAATTTAAGCGATTAATTATAACGCATATATAAATCTAACTATTTGTATCTGATCTGCAAAAATCCATGAATTAACTTCACAGTTCACAAGAAAGTGTTGTGAATTCAAACTATACCACTGGCGTTAGTGATTTTTCTGAAACTTAAAAGGTAAAGAATTGGTTGATTTTAAATCTTAAACAGTTAACTAACAACCAGGTACTTTTAGTCAGCATTGATTTAGGCAGTCCCTCAGACATACCAGAGAGTTTACATTTTTTTGATAAGACATGATCGCATTTTATTGACGATTTATTTGTAAAAATTGAACAGTCTTTCGCGCGGAAACAGGCGCTACTGGGGGGACACAACGAATAGTTTGAACAAAATTTCTTAGAACAAGAAAACGATGATTTTTAAGTTTCCACCACATGCGAGGATCCTTTGTATCTGGAATGTGGGGTTCTTCTCGGTGTCGCGTCAGCTCGGCCTGTGCAAAGTGTACTGAATCAAATTCTCCGGTGAAAAGCGCGATTCTGAGTCTCTCAGCAACAGAGTAAGTTTTGGTTTGTTTCGGCGAAGGCGCTTTTGTCTTATCATTCATTGCCTTTTTCTTGTGACGTTTTTGAACTTCCTGCTGGGTGTCTTCTATCTAAAAAGTCATGGAATGCATCGGATAATGTTGTCCACTCAGCTTCGTGTTTCTCTCGTTATAGATCTGTGAGTTTCTTGTAATGTAGATCTAAGACCACAGCCGCTTGCAACGTTGTCAAAGCATCAATACCTACAATCCTGTATGAAAAGTCGTTCAATATTGCAGTTTTGAATCGTGCAATATAACCTGGATCGTCATCACTCAACATTAGCAGTCTACACAAAAAGGCCTCTTGCGCAAGAACGGAAAAATATGCCGCGCATTGTTCACCCAGCATATTCCGTTGCATCCGCAAGGGATCCTAAGACTGACTTATATTTATCAATTTTGTACTAATATGATTCTTTTAGTTCAGGTCCACTGTAGTTTTAGGGATGATCGATGTGATACTGACTCGTGACGCCTTTGACTTCCAATAATCTGGGTAGAATCATGTATGTACTGTCTCAACGAGTTACCACACCCTGCCGCAGTCTGTGGAACATGACATCATATTTCGGCAAAGAGGCGCTGAAATGGCTTTTCTTCAGTTCAGGTGCGTTGGCCAAGCTGTGCTTAAAATTTCCAACAAAGTGTCGACATGTTGTCACCAAAAGTGATGAGTCAGCTGCCTTTTAGCTGCTAATTTGCTAAGTTGAAGATAGTGTGTGATACATTTAATGTGACTATAATCATTATGTCTGACAACAAAGACAATGTTTCTTGCACTGCCATTTGCGATTCAACATATTTTATTTGTGATGCTACATGTTGCAGCAAACTCTTCGAATAAATTTACAACTTTCTCGGCAGTATGTCGTTTGTCAACAAGGAAGAAACCTAAAGTAACTGATTTCGGTTTCCAATTCGTATCAATTCACTGTCTCGTTATGCTACAGTTTGATTCATTGTTGTTTGAGGTCAAAAAAGAGGTAGTAAGAGTAATACTGTGAATGCTTTCTATATCTTTCTTATGCTCTGTTAAATTCTCGTCGTAAATCTGGCAAATTACATTTTCTATTGTACGGCGACTGGGCAAAATGTAGGTCTTATTTTGAAGAGCCGTATGTAGGGCTGTCTTTTGTCCGCCATCTCCCCAATAACCGTCGGTTCACTGCGCAAGAGAGACTTTCGAATCCATTGAAACCTTGTCGCTTACAGACCTGTTTGACTGAGAGGATAACAATTTATTTATTGATTGTACTCCATGACCCTTGTGCGCGTCGATGTCGACAAGGCGTTGATACGAAAGAGGATGTTCGTGTGCTAAGGTGGTATGCCAGTGATGTATTTGAACCCCGAAAAGCGAATTGTTAATGGCAGTGAAAGCAGTAAATTTTGTCGCCTTCTTATACTTTACCATCAGCCGTAGCTTAAAAATAAAACATTCCACAACTTTCCGCTTAAATGCTTAATTTCAGCTTTACTTTGATGAGTCGATAATTTTATTTGCGCCTGCACGTCTACATGACTATTAATAATACGGGGAAAGCGCGCAACAAAAGAACAAAATTTATAAAGAAACTAAAAAATAATCATGCTTTCTTAAATTTTAATCGATTAATTAATCGGTAATTATCGGGGCGCTTATAAAATCTGAACCAACGAAGCTTCTTTTCTGAACTTTAACATTGAAAAACATTTTTTATAATGCAAGTAACAACCTTATGGATCTTGAAAATCTAAATTGGAAAAATTTAACTTTGTATTTTTAAATTAATCATGACCGATTTTGTTGAATAAGTGAGTATCTTTAAGATCACGTTTTTTGCTAAGTATATGTTAATTACCAATTTTTAACACCCTCGCGTTAATTTAGTTTATTATAAAATTTCAAACCAGTATTGCGCGTGCTTAAATGTATTAGTCAACGTTAAGATATAACAGAGGCAACGTTTCAAATAACGTCGTCAATTGTCAATATAAACGACCGTACGTAATATCTTTCTATTTATTTTTAAATTATCAAAGAATTGAACCATTAAATTAAAAAATGCTCTCCTTTGTTCATATATGCGGATTATTTATTTTTTTTTAAGTTAAAATTTAAAATGTCATTTCTATTAGAATAGAATAAATCACTGAGATAAAGTCTTATAAATATTTATGCCTAAAAATGCAGAAACTTAATGAAGTATTTCTCGAATTACATTCAAGTAACGATCATCATTTGCATTTTTAAGAGTGACCAAATTGAATAACGGATTAAATTTTAGGTATAAGTTAAAATATTCTGGGGATCACAATTAAAAAAATAAGTGCCATCAATATCCATACAAAAAATCAAGTTTTTTGGAATATTCATTTATCTGTTTTAATTTACTGAAAATATATAAAAAGCTTATAAACAAAATAAAAATCATGATATCTTTGTTGAAATGTCAGGTTTCCAGAAGTTTTAACAGCCATTGCGCAGAATCCTCGATCATTATGGTTAATGTGAAAACAGATTATTTGTTTTATATAGGAAGATCCGTTCATTAGCACTATAATTTAAATTTGTGTATCAAAGTCGAAGAAGTCTGAAATTAATAGTTGCAGGAAATCTTAACTCGATATGTTAAATTTTATTCCTTGATCTTAATTATTTAATATTTTTACTGAGTGAGAATTTCATATGTTATGGTTGCAAAATATATTTGACGAGGACAACAATTAACTTAGTGGCCACGAGTTCAGTCGCAAAGATCTATTCCATATTCAATGATAGATAAGAAGCTAAAAAAATTTCCAATTTAAAGTTTTATCTCTAATATATGAAAGTCGTCTAATTCTAGAAGACCAAAATTAGAGTAATTAAATAAGCTCAACTTTAAGTTGATAATAAGAAGTAATAAAACCGAATATTAAAATAAAAAAATAATCACAGGTGTAAGTCTCAAAAAGAGGATTCATAAAGTCGGTTAAAAAGTTTAAAAATAGTCAACCTAAATTAATCATGTTAAAAATTTATGATTTATGATCTGGTATAATAGTTGATCAATTTTTGACGTATTATCCACAACGTGTCAAATTAACCTTCAATTTCGAAATAAATTTATCGTTGAGACTAACTTGAAGAATATTTTCTATTTTTAAACTCATGTATCAGAATGTTCTCCAGATTGTAATTCTAAAGAAACCCTTATAATGGCAGTATGAATTTTATATTTTCACGTTTAAAGAACGAGGGTCAGCACGACCATTTTAATTATATTTGTTTTGTGTTGTTGAAGTTTTAAACGGGCAAAGATGTTAAATAGCTACATTGGTTCGAGTCTCCGCGTTTTGTATTTTGAGCGTTCGGATGAAATCGGTTAAATGAAGTATATTTTATGGTTTTTGATGACATTGTAAATTAACTGAATGTTGGGAAAGCGCTTTATAGTCAACGTGACGAATCTTCGCCCGGATCAGCCTGTGATTATGATTTATTCAAAAATAATTTTCAAACAAAAAGGCCAAAAGTTGTTAACACTGTTTCTGATCCTACCACTACTACCGTTGGAATAAAAGAAAAATATCAGTTCAAGAGGATGACCTTGACTTTAGGCCCCAGTTACAACATATACAAGTGCCTCCTTCGTTCAACGAAGAACCGAAAAGTTCATCGATGGTAACCAAGGACGAATTTGAAAGCTCTGATTTCCGATTGGAGATCATTCCATTTTATGATCCAACCAGAAGAATGCTACAAGAAGGCTTTCAGAATATGATGATGGCCCAATCTAATTGGTGGGCACTGGTACCGTACCAGCAGCAAAACGGATTTCAACCCAAAAATCAACAAGATAAGCCACCAACAACAGAGCAGGTCAATAATCATAGTTTCTAAGAATATTTTAGTGTTGTTATTTAACATGAATTTTTATTTTTTGATTGATTTGCTGGATTTTGTTCAATACACTTCGTGATTTCGATAAGCTTAAGGTTAGTACAAATTCAAACGGGGGTAGGTCGGCAGGTTTGAACACGCGCATGTTTTTTCGATTTTTATTTCCGCTATTAGCTCAATTCAGCGATACTTTACGAGTGTTTTGTGATAAATTTTTGATTTAAGACTCCCAAACAGCTCAATAAATTCTGAACTTTCTTCTAAAATGACATAGTTTTTATTTTAACTTAATCAAAAATAAAAATCATCAAGTATTGTTGTATTGCTACTTTCATTAAATTTTACATCATGCAAATTTAAATGGCGATGTCGATATTTCATATATATCATTCTTTGATAGAAAAGAACTAAGCATTGTATTGTGCAATAAAACGCCCAACTCGATAAAATTTATTTTTCAACATTGGCAAAAATTTATCTGACGAAAAAATTAAATAAACTATGTAAAAGACCTGTAATTGTCATCCATAACAAATATACATGATAAAATCATAGTATGTCAAAAAATAATCTTCTGAAATTTGCTCAGAATATAAATTTATTGAAAAAAGGAGGTTATTTTTACAATAGTCGTGGCGCGCGTGCTTCTCCACGTGAAAATATTCTAAAGTACGGTTATTCTTTAGATTTAGAATTTCAAAGGTTCTTTTATTTACAAAAGCGGATAATTGGCTTAGTTTTAATATGTCTCGTTGAATTTTCAACTAAAATAAGCGAAATTTTTCAATCAATGTTTTTTATCATGTAACCGTCGAGTTCCACAAATTGCGCATGCTACATGTTTCGTGTCCCATTGTAAACATCAAGCGCACTAAGAGTGATCGAAGATTGTGGAAAAAGTATCGAGACAATAGGTTAAAGAGTATTGTTATATTTAAAAGTTGTGCACCTTATAACTTTGAATAGCCTTAATAATTTCACATTATGAGTCTTTGACTTCATTTAACATATTCAATATTTTGATAACTTTTATAAAATAAATTTTAAAGAACCTTAATTATAAACATGTCATATTTTGTAATTCTGGAAGCAACTTTTATTTTAAACTTTTCAGTCATAGCCTAAGTTTTATTAAAATCTGCGTTGCCTTAACGTACTTAATTAAATAACGTATCTATGGTTTCATCAGTTTTTTTTTAAGTTCGTTCATTTTGAGGTTAAAAAATTATTAGGTTGCCAATCAAAGCTCCCTTATTCGCTTTCAAATAAAACTTAATTGTTTCAAATCATTAATTTCGGTTTTACTAACTTCGCGCTAACAATAAAGAGTATAATTCAACTGCTTTTTGTCTAATTGTTAAATAATTTATACTTGTCTCATAATACTTTGCATTTTATGAAATTCTAATTTAAATCATGACATTTTTCACTCTTAAGGATTCCCCTCGCATTAAAATTTTAATTTTGATATTTGTAGAAGAAAAGAAATATTTATGCCAGCACATTATTTGGTTAGTCAAGCTTATTTTACTCTTGAGAAATATATCATACTAGTTGATGTGTTTTTATACGCTATATTGGAAAGATTTTTCTACCATTTACCCGTTTTTCATTCTTTAGACTTATCTATTTAAAAAAGTTTGATCTGTTATCAAGTTCTGTGAGAATCTAACTTAGTATAGCCCCTGTTTCTACCCTGCTGGGCAGCTTAACTATCACGATATAGGCTTTCTGGGAAGAAGTTTTCTGGAACATCTGCAGCAACAAAATATTCTATCGTTTATACCACATGGATAACTTTAATATTTTAGATGTATTATTAAATCGTCTCAATGTATAAACACACTGAGAACTTCATTCACGAAGACATTGAATTGTGCTGATTCATTCTATATATTCAAGGTAAAAACTCTTTGTTCATTAAATTTTCTTTAAGTAATGATTTGGAGAGAGGCAAAATAACGAATATATACCGTGCACACGTAGATATATCCATCAACCTCGAGTCACCGAGATAAAAGATTTGTCTAGAAAGCACGCGCGGTTTTCAATCTTAAATGTCGCACACTTACTGATTAAATTGATCACATATTCTGTCTCAATATTGTTATGATAAAAATTAAAAAAATACAACCTAGGTAAATTAAAATTTCAACTGTTCCGGATTATTATCACTTTAAATTGTTGAACTAAGTCATTTAAAAATTCAGACTTAAGTGAACCAAGATTAAACGACAAATGTTTCGTGTCATATGTTTTTTTCGGAGAATTGCAATGAAAAATTTACCAAGCAGAGACAGAAGATCATTACCAATTGAGCATGATTACGGGTACACAAATAATAATGAATAACGGATATTATCTTTGATATTGTTTTCCAGTCTCTTTGCGGAGAAACGTTAAATTCATGAGAATTTTCGTTTTGACGAGTTCAGAAAGCCATAAAATCTACATTATGTTGAAAAATTTCAACTCAGCTTGTGCGATGTTGAAGGAAGTGAAGAATGTCGCTTAAAGTTTTGGTGTATTGTAAAAATGGGAAATAACCATATAACTTGTTTTTTCAATAAAGATGAGAATAGATTCGATTGGAAACCGCCTCCCCCTTATATGTTTTTAATTTGGGATTTTATTTCTTCTGTATTTTAAAGCAAGAAGCATTTTATAACGTTTCGTATTTACCGAGTGCATCCGGAGATTTCAATAGGAAACCATAGTTCACATATCAATCACGCTCTTTGTAATATAAATATCATATATCGAAAAACAAATTCTTTCTTAATTAACAAAAAAGCTGAACGAGACAACAGTTTTATGTTGACTGCTTTAAATGTTGTTTATTTCTAACAGTAGTGAAATGCTTGGGAGGTATTAGTTTAGCTTCGAGAAATTTTGATATTGGACGATGTCTGGACATTCTCTGAATTTTGAGAGATAGTGTGTTTGTTTTCTCATTGAGGCTGTATTCGTACCTCTTAATATCACTTTAACCTTACAGTCTCTGAGCTAAGGTTTTGTCAGGATTTTAAGTCTCTTATTTAAGAATACTGACGACTATTTCTCGAAAGTAAAAGTTATGAAGGGTGGTTGTAACGGATTATTCCGGGTTGTGTGGCTAATTTTGCAAAGTAAACAACAGATACTGAAAAGAATCTCGATTATTTTTTTAACCGCGGAAAAATAATGACATTTTATCGCGAATTCTTGCGAGTTCAAAAAGTTTATTCTCGTACCGATTTTAAAGAGAAGTTTCACTCATGGGGATTAACTAAGGTTAGTGTATGAAAGAAAATGAAGTATTCATTCAATACAGATGGCTCAAGAAACATTTTAACTCAATTGTGCCGTTAATATCAAAGCTAGGTAGAATCCCCCAAATCAAAAGCTGGTCCGATTTAATATCAATAAACGAAACAAAAAATAATGCAAGGTTGTATGTTGTGAAATAAATCCAGCTAGCAGTATGATGTATATGCAGCAATGAAAAAGAATATTTTGAGTAGTAATTTCATGAAGAGAATTAACGTTCTTATTCTCTCTGCGGAAGAATATAAATGGAGCAGGAAATGTTGAAGATGATTCTTCAATGACAAACATGATTAAAATCTATCCAATGAATTTCTATTCTCGCCTCCAGCCTTCAAAGATGACCATATACAACGTTAATACTTGATTAACAAGAAAAATTTGCAGTAATAACTGTCTATCAATAACAGTTAACGGCAACATATTTTCATGGAAACTTGGGTAACGAGTATTATCAACGATTAGCGAGATATATAATCTTATGTCGAATAGAGGCGGCTTGCGCGATGCTATCTGCGCATTCTTGAACATGTTAAAAATGTAAGCTTAATTCATGGGATTCATAACGCTTTATTTTCCTAAAAATTATTAATTTTTGTCAAAACAAATTTAAGAGTTGTAGTGATGCGGATAAAAATAAGCAAAATGTTGCGATTTGTCATAATTTATTCCGTAATTCACACCCAGGTGTAAATTTTAAATTTAAATTAAGAAAAATAAAAATCATAAAAAGACTAATACTATGAGGAGTAGCGCCCACTAGTCAAACCATTTCAAATATATTTTGAAGCCGTTTTCATTTTAATTAAGACACTACTTGTTCAATTCATTCATATTCAAGATATTGTTTTTTATAATATAAAACAATGTTCATTTTTATCCTTAGTATTTCAACTTAAAATATATTTAAAATCAGAAACGATCATCGTTTAGCGAACCAACCGATGATTGTAAGTGTAGGGTGAATTTTTCACATCAAATAACACCAATTTTGAAAAAATTATTCTCATATATTTTGTAGCTTTAAAATTCCTACAAGCTTACACTTCTTTTAACTAAAGTACTAAAACTCCATGAAAAATATCGAAATTTAAATATTTCCAAATTTCGTAAAATATTAGTGAAAAATATCATTGACGAATTATATTCACCTTCATAGATAAAGAAAAACAATCTTGTTAATTTCAAAAAATACTATTTTTGTAATTGGTTAAATTTACGATTCAGACGAGGATTTCAATTGTTCTTATTCACGAACGTGCGCACTAAACAACTCAATTGATTTTAAACTTTTAATATTTTAGCATAGCTGAAAAAAATTTTGATCAATTAAATTAACCTAAACTATTGTCATATTGTCGATTAGGTAATGTGTTAAATTTTAAAAACAAGATGAAATATTATTTCGATCGAAATTGTTTATAACCCGAAAATTCCGTTATCTTACCAGAGAAACATTATGATTGAAAACCGAGAGTTTAACGTCTTTCAAACATCTAGTTAAGCCATACACCTGCAGACATTCGTCAAACTGAATTAGTGAATGTACTTCCCAGCGAAATCTGTATAATTAGGTTTTCGAGCACTTTTGATGATCGATCTCGGTATTCTCACTGCAAAAATGGTTGAATTTTAAAGCCGAAGGATCCTTGTGCGATAAAACTGTCATCAGGAAATTCCGTATCTTCGGCTGCCTTGGAGTGTAAGAGCGTTCTTTTTAAGACACGAAAACTCTCGATACTAATTTTTAGCCTTTATGGATAATTTTCTTCATTTTAGCTATGTAATTCCACGGAAGGCCTGCCTCGTTATGCCTCTCACTAGTCCTCGACAAAAAAGTTAAAATTTGTCAATGTGAGTCCACATATAAATATAACTTCAATCATAAAGCAATTTTTGTTGAAAAAGTACCTCAATTCGGAGGGATTTGAAAATAAATATTTGTAAAGATGATCAAAAATCATTGAGATAGTCCATAGTACCCAAATATATCAAAGATGTTGCTAGAGGACCATCGATTTAAAATATGAAACTATGTAAAAATAATCAATGACGTTGTAGATTGGTATTAGCCTTCAAAGTTAAGATTGAACATAAATTTTAAAAATTAACCAGATGTAAGAAAGTATATTTATGATTTAAAACTAATAAATTTACATGGTCGAATAGTTTTGGCTTTATGGGGAGTTATCAATGTCGGAAAAATTTTTGAATATTTCGTTTAAAGAGTCTAAACGGGCTAAAGAAAGCGGCGATTAATCAGAACATACCGTGGAGAACATGCGCGGAGCGCCAAGGTAGATTAACGACGATTTACGATATATTACTCAGATAATTTGCTTTAAGACAATATAAAATGGCTATATTATAAAATATATCATGTATATTGTCATTAAAAATTTTGTCGTTAAATGTGTCTCAATCAGTTGATTTGGTTTCTAGATTGACATATCTTATATAAAGGAGGTATTTGACAATAATGTTTTTCAAAATTTAACTACCGAATCAACGCGACTTTCGAGATAAAAGAACGTTACGACCAAGGAGATAATTTATAATAAATTTATCAAAACGAATAAAAAAATTTAACCGAATTGTGATCATCAATGGGATTATTATTTATTTCAATTATTTTGTGATTTTAATTTACTTTTTGAGTTGTAAATATTTAGAATCTTGTTAAATGGCAATATCTTTTTTGAAGTGCTTACCCAAATTATTTGAACTTTTACAAAAACTCATTAAATTCTAGAGCCAACAATTTTCGTGATTTGTAAGGAAGTTCATATGTATGATGTTATGTTTGATTTTTTTAACATAATGGAGAGGAGAGTGTTACGTCCTAAATACCAGGTGCTGCAGATGTAAAGTTGCCCAGCTGGGTGGAGGACAGGGTGAAATTTTATTTGGCAAAACTGACACACTCCTAGACGTAATAAACCCGGACGACGGTGCCTACCAGAGGCGAGGTGCTAGAAGGCCAAAACATAGTCCTTCGATCGTAGTCAGAGTGAAACCAGACTCGAATTTCCGCCGAAAACTGTTCAATGGGGTCAACTTCTGCTCTACGTAAAAAAATCTGGAATTGAAAGAAAATGTAATACTTTATAACAGAGCATAAGTAGTACTCCATTGTGAAACTAGGATAAATAAATTCGTTTGAATCATAGATGAGCAGATATTTATGAATATTAAACTGTCATAAAATATCTGATATTTAATGCTTTTTGAAACCAATACTTCAAAAATTTATCATTTTAAGACTTCAACCTCTGTCATGATAAAAAGGTAAAATAGTATGCGCATGACAAAATATTTTAGATATTTAACTTCGCCTTTTATCGTATAAAGTCAAGAATTTTAAATAGGAGTCTTTATCGTCACAAAATAATTTAATTTTCAACGACGTCAAATATCATTCATGTTTTATAGCTTTAAATTAGTGCAAAAAATTTTAAACCGCTTATGACAAACATTTTGTTAAAAAACATGAATCTTAGGTATTTTTGTTTAAAATAATGAACATGACCGAAATCGAGCAAACGACCCATCTATGCACAACCAAGATAACCCCACTGAGCCGATTAGTGCCCCCACCGCGTTGGCTTATATTCCTATGTCAATAATCTCTTTTGAGATGGTTAAACGATCTAATAAACGTACATATCAAAAACCATGAAGTTTATGAAATTTTTACTAATTTTTATTAAAATAACGAATGATCTCGCCTTTTATTTTCCAAATCATGAATTATTCACTTGTGAATTGTAAAATTTTCCAACACACCAACATTTTTATATATAAACCGAAACTAGTTTTAGAATTTTGAATAAGTTAATCAAACATTTGAAACATAAAAAATTGATAATTTGATATCTTGTTTCAAAATACATTCACCTGCCAAATTCAAAAATACAGAAAAATTGATTTAAAGCTTCATAGAATTTTTCATTGAGTTGACCTGATTTGGTTTTCAAAACGTCAAATTCACATCCATAAATATACGAAGGCATAATTAAAGTTTACATCTCTTTCAAACTCGTATTCGAATTATAGCTATATATCAGCTTTTTTATATCCAAACATTCAAAGGTCTTATAGTTTAGTTGAGACTGCGCGTCTTGTATTTCGCACATAAACCTGCCTTTATAGGTTATGCTTTCTTTTCGACTTTTAAAATAATGGAGAATTTCCACCTTAACACATTTAGCTTTTCATATTTTTAACACGTAAACCCGTTATCTTCATAATTTTTATGATTGGGTTTTGTTCCATTTGAATTCGAATGCCATTTTTTACCTTGTTACATCATTACTGGGTGTACTTTACGTTGAATAAAAGGTCTCGCCATTGACGATACATCGCGCAAGAGTGATATGTTCCTTAAACTCAATGAGGTTCTCAAAAATCATAAAATTTGAGCGATATTAGGTTTTATTTATTTTTTTTAAAGTTAATTAAGATTAGGTTCATTCTTTTTCTACTAGAGTGTCGTATCTCAGAAGTAGCCCGCCTCAATATTGGCGACATAAAAGAATAATAATTATTTTATATTATTCTTAAGCAGAAAACGATAAAGAACCACATACTCAACACCAAGATATTGTTGAAATTATCTAGATTTTGTTATAAAATAATTTCGACTCGTGGAGTACTTAAAAGGAGCGCTTAACGTTGAAAAGTGCAAACTTTTACCTTTATGCTTGAAAAGCGAAAATAAAAAACAGGTGTAATTCAATCATGAATTAATAATTTCCTATCTGATCAATGAACATCTATTTTCAACTGTCTTAGCAATGTAATGATACAACCTCACTTATTGGAATCCATTTCCGGTCACAAATAAGTGAATTATAAAAACTAAATAGTTTTCAGAATTACATAAAAATATCCATCAAGATAGTTTTGAATTAAATTTTGAAATTATCCACCAAAGATAAATTTTTATGAAACTCGTAGACTTTCAAAGATCCGAATACATCAAATCGAATCATCAAGAGCAGAAATTCTGAATTTATGAATTCCAACTCTTTCTCTCAACACGATTATTTTCAAGAACATCGATTTTGTATTTCTCTTATCAATTTATTCACTGACTTAATTAGCCGATGAACTCACACAAGTCTTATTTAAGACAATTAGTGGCGAACTATACAAAACCAAACAATAAAGATAAATATTTAACTAATTTTAATTATCTCGTTGCGCGGTATGACCTACTTATTTACGCATGGAAATGGACGGAATTTCAAAAAAAGGCGCGAAAAAGTAATATCTAGTTGTGCAACTTTTTCGTTATTCCACTAATTTGAAATTTTGGCGTTTTTAGTTGTTCAAAATATTTAATTGTAGAGACGCTTATATCGTGTTTAGTTGAGCCATTAAGGTTCTTAGATCGTTAAAAATATTGACAACATTTTTGTCTGGATTTAAAAATCAATTATTGACTTCCCTTATTTTTAATTTATTTCTAAATATAGTTATTTTGATATTTGTTCATAGGATTCACAATTGGTCAAAAAATTAAATGAAATTGTAAATTTTATTTTTCAATGTTGGTTCGCTATATTACAATCTGATGGGACAGCAAACCAACACAGTTAGTTTTTTAAAAGGGGTCATCCACCTCTCTTAACCACAAACAGTTGAAGTGAAAATTTGATACTTAACTTCCCAGCGCAATCAAAAATATGAACTTCTGTAAATATTAATTCGAAATATTGCGCAAGCCCAGATTTGAAAAAAAAAGGAATATTTCTCGAAAATAATTGTTGAAATAACTTAATTGTATCAGATTTTATAAAAATGTCTCCGAATCTTCAAAACGTCTAGCAACTTTGTATTGCTATGAAATTTTAAGAATTTATTGCGACATTAAACAAAGTTTCTGAAATTCAACAAATTAATATAGTTTAATAGGAAACAAATAAATACGAATATAATAACGATTAAACATGAAAAAATACGAGTTAAGATTGTGATAATTTTTTCGTACAATTTATATATTCTTTGCGATTCTGAATGAAAAAACATACATTGCCATCTTTGTATAATATTGTATACATGTGTGATATTTATCTGACATGCGTATTAAGATTGTAAAATAACATCACTGAACTACTAGAATTGGACAAAATTTTCAAAGATATTTCGTGTTTATAATACGTGGTTTTTATTGATGAATGTATGGAAAGTGTGTATTATTTACGATCGAGCTTCCTAGTAGCTGAAAACGTTAAGGGAGTTTATACAGTAATTGTAAAGAGGTGAGCAGAAAAGCCTGAAGAGCTGCGAGTTGAGAGCAGCCAATTCCACAGAGATAATCCCTCTTTAACAGTCAGAGTACTAAGGAGGGAGTTTTTATCGATGCGAATCTTACATTCCATTAAAATTTAGTTATCAAAGCATGAAGGCCTATAGAACATAGAAAAGCTCTGGAAAATGCTCCTCATTATATTATTGGATGTATATGGTAAACTTACATTTCAAATTTTCATGAGAATTTAACTCAGTCATATACTTACAAACATATAAAAATTTAATAACACATATCCGTCACTTGTCATCAAATAAAACAGTGTTTAATAAGGAAACTAAATAGTAAAAATCACCACGTATAAAGCAGTACCAGAATTTTTTCAAACTGAAGAATGTAGTTGTTAATAATTTTTAGAATATCATTTTATGATAGATTCAAAATTTTCTCGTTTCTTTTATCCCAGAATCGTAGTTAAATGGTATGACTATAAACAGGTTAATCGCTAATTATATAGAATACATCCAAATATTTTTTTATTTTTCATGGCAAAGTACATTAATTAGTTAATGGCTAATATCATTTACTAGATCATCATATTATGTATAAATTTTAAGACTACAATTTGTTGAGAAATAATAAAACGATTGGCTTCTTAAAATTTTTAAAGAATACGAAAATTAAGATAAACGAAAAAGAAAACTGGCATCTCGTTATTGTTTTCTAACGTTAGGAAAAAATATATTGGTTGAGTCTTGGTGGGAGAAAATGAATTGAAAATACATCTTAGGCTTGCCCAAACATGAGAAACAGCCACTGAATCGCTGTGCTTTTTTAAAAATACTCAAATTATTTAAATTTGATGAAATGAAAATTCTTAGAAAACTCAAACAATAAGATTATGCGCATGTTCCAATTGTGATAAATATAATCATGACTCTTTAAAAATCTTTTAAAAATTCTAACATTCAAATAAATATAAGAAAAAAGCGGACATAAACTCGGATTCATAGACATAAAATATGGTAACTCATGCAATTTAAGCTTTGACCTACATTTTTGTCATCCGATTTTTTCAAAATTTATTTCTAACATATTTTATCAATCAGCCTGAATTCCAAGTCAAAATTTAGTCATGAAAGATGTCACGCATGTTTTTTAATGAATCTTTAAAAAAAGTCATAATAAATGTATTTCTTTAATCCTATGGATTATAGACCAATGAATGATACGTAAAAAGATCAATTATTTAACAAAATCATAACGTAGGTTTGGATTATTATTCCATAAAGATAGATGATGAATAATAACCAATTACGGTTGAATATAATAGAAATTTTAAAGGCGCCTCAATTAAGAATAATAAACGCATTCAAATAAATTTGAGTAATCATGGATGCGTGTATATAAAAAGCCGCGCGTGCGTAAATCTAAGTACTCGAATTTCGACTCGTAATTACCCAGTGTTAAGCACTTGGCTAAAATCGATATTATTACCGATCTAAAATACTTATAATCACATTTAGTGATAGATTATTTTAATATATAAGTGCGCGCCAAACCCGCGTGTAAATTTTTTAAAGTTACATCTCATTACTTTCTCTCGCTGAGGCGTTCTGCTTCCAATTGGCCTCATCATCCAGATTGCTTTAATGTCCAGTAATTTGAGACTTGTGCAAACCTTAGACTCGGAAATCGTGGCCTTGCCTTTAAGGCGGTCTTACGTACCCTGGATTGACTCCTTGGGAAGATATATAATGATTGATAAATATAATAAAGTTTAAGTTTATTAACCTGAGTCACATATTATCCTTCTTATGATCTGAAAAAATTCCTTCCCCAAAATAGCTAAATCATTTAATTAAACTACGCATTTTAAAATTCTGTTTCGAACATAAAGTTTGGAAAGTGTAAAATCATAGGGAAAGCTATTGAAATTCAATATACAATCAATGCAAATCATATAAGTCAATAAATTTTGATATTGTCCCAAATTTGAAGATTTTCATTTCTTTCCGAATGAGTAGTTTTTAAAAATGAAAACTTTAAAATCAGAAAAATGATTATGATTTTGAAAAACATTGTGCATGTTTCATTTAACTACTAATTTCGATAATCTGTTAAATTTTCGAAATCATATTTTTTCATTTGATAAGTTTTAATAATTTTTTTAAAAGTTGTAACTTTTTAAAATTTCAAATTTCATTGAAAGATTGGGGCCATTTTGAAAAACGAACTATCGCCACTTTTAGAAAGTAACATTCAATAAGGTTTGTCACAAAAATTATTTTCTTTTCAAAAATATGCTCGCAAATTTGGCTGCCGAATGATTTAATCTTAGATAAGAATACTTTCATATCGTTGAGTCAATTTAAACTTTCGAATAAATCTTACTAGACTTAAGTTTGACCGTTCAGCGCATCTGCTCGGGCAAGCGCAATTGTATATATTTATCAAATATTTTAGAATGCGGAAGTTAGACTCACTTTACGTCTTCACCACTTGAACAGAAATTTAACCTGCAACGTCTTTATTTCTGAAGGAAAGCCAGCTCTTCTCGATTAGTTTAAGCTAAAAGGATTACCAAATATCCTGAAAGAATAGGCTAGAAAATCGTATAATCGCCCCTCTAGTCTTGGCTCATCTTCGCCAGTGAGAGTATGAGTGTTGTCTTTTTAATCAAATTCTTTCAACAGTTTAGATGATATTATCCCTTTTAATTTAAGCTTAGGTGTAAATAACGTAATACGACGTTAATAAACTTCTCATTGAATCATAAATTATACTTTACTTATATAATTATGGTCAGTTATAAAGTTCAAATTCATAAATTTCTAATTTAATAAATTGAGGTTAATGAATACAAAAATATTTTTTTTATAATTTTTAGATTTTTGTTGAAAATAAAACTTCTATTAACGAGAATAATATGCAACTAATTTAATATAAAATGGATTTTTTTTACTTTTAACATCAAATATTTTATATATATTGAAAATAACATTTTTATTTTTAAAGTCATTTTTTGTCAAAATTCATAATAATACAAATCTGTATAGTAGACTAAACATGATTTTTTAAAATTTGCTCTACCGAATTCAGTTCTCAAACGTCTTCGGGTATTCGACCTATTATGCAACGATTAAAAAAAACAATATTATGTAAAAAAGATTTTCATGATGAATAAACTGAAGCGGGAGTGATGTTATATATGTATAATTGCGTTATTACCGTTTCAAGCATGTCAATCGACGACAACTAACAAATTTTTTAATTTTTAAGGGTATTTTAATCCATCATACTTGCATCCTTTCTGATTAATTCTTTGGATTGTAACGAATGTTAGGTGGTATCATTAACTTAAATTTAATGAGGCGTGCAGATTATAGTATCCTAACTTTTTATATGTGTTCTCTAACTTTGAATGAGCTTTCTTGTTGGAGAATCAGAGAGAATTGGAGATTAAATAAAAATGACTTCGATATAAAATTTAATGAATCTGAAAACAATATTCATCAGAAGAACACGAAATCCCTCCATCATCAAAACGATAATTGGAACTCGTTGAACCTCGAAATACATAAATCAGGACACGTTGTAAAATATTTAATTACTCAAGATGAAATTTGAAAATGATACGATAACTCTGAATGCATCGAATGATACAAAACCCATCAATGGTCTATCAGCAAACAGATCCGTCGATTGGAGAAAACATGGAGTGATATCTGGCGTAAAAGATCAAGGAAAGTGTTACGCATCCTATGCTTTCGCTGCAGTAATTTCGGAATTGATTTTAGGTTGAAAGTGTTGCATCCAGTTTCGCTATTAAAACAGGAGTTTTAACTGAATTAAGCGTACAAGAAATAATCGACTGTTCGTTGGGATACGGAAATAAAGGCTGTCAGGAGGGCCAAACAGAACTAACATTTCAATATATATATGATCACGGTTTGGCGTTAGAGACCGAGTACGAATACGTGCAGGATGTAATTCGATTGTTTTTTAAAGGTCGGGATGTGCAAATACGATAATTTTACTTCGAAGCATTACATTTCTACTTTCGTAAGAATATTACCGGGAGATGAACACAATTTGATCCAGATGATCTCAGATGTGGGTCCGGTCGTTGTACGGATTGACTCAAAACATCCAGAATTCGAAAACTATAAGGGAGGAGTCTTAGATATTCAAAACTGCAGCCATTTAACAACAGATCATACTTTATTGGTTGTTGGCTACGATCTAGAAGCAGACACGGGATATTATATTGCAAAAAACAGGTCGGTACATTTATGACTTAGTTACGGTGTAGAGTGGGGTGAAGATGGCTATATTCGAATCGCCACCAACAAAAATATGTGTGGGATAGCAATTGATGCATTCTTTCCCATTCCGAAACTATAAATACACACTTATTATTTTAAAGCAGAACACTTTTTCACAAGTAACACGTATTCGGGACATTTCGTCATTTCAATTTTTAGATGTCATAAAATATTTATAAATTATCCTTGATTAATTTTGACACTTATTTCGTTATTTGTCAAACTATACTATTGATTTCAAATGATCCTTTATTTAAAAAAAATTTTAATTTAAAATAATTTTTAATTTTTATCCATTCATATAAATATTTATTTTTACATGAGTTATAAGGTTTATGAGATTAAATAACTGTTTCGAAGTTATTGTAGAAAATATTTTTTTGGAAAAATAATAATAATCAGTGAATTGAGTTATAATAAGCGTATCGCCGGCCAACACTAATGAAGGTATTTGTGACATTATTTCATGCAAGATCGTAAATATGAAAACCTTAATTTTTGGGACACAGATATGAATTTAGTTTTTAAACCAACAGAAATATATTAAAAGATAAAAAAACAAAATAAGTTTTTAATATACTGTTTAATTTGCTTTGTTGTCAAATATTGTCTTTTCAACAATAATTTAGGGTAAACTTTCAATAAATTATTGGGATCTACGCAGTAATAATGTTATTCAGCCGAAAAATGTTAAATGGGAAATTTTAAATGTTTTATTCAAATAAAAAGTTTTTGTTATTATTAAAAATATAAAACTTAAATATGGTATATTGTTTTCAATTCATAACATTTTATTTGAATTTTAAATATATAAGTGTAAGAATTCTAAAATGGTTTTAAATTTTTTTAAACGCAGCGCTTGCGTATTATCAAACGAAAAATTCGTGTCTTTTGGGATATTTTCTTCATTTATCAAAGATATAAATGAACAAAAAATTATTAAAATTTCTAAGTTTTTGTTTAAATAATTATTTCTTAATTTAACCTATTTTAAATATTTTTTCATTTTTTACAATTGTTCATAATACTAGTGATAAAAAAAATTTTAATTTTGCTTATTAGAAATTCTTTCATAAATTTATTTAAAAAAGTAAAAATTTTAGCTTATGCCTGTCTTTTATATCCACTAATGAAGCTAATAATTTAAGATAAATTGAAATAAATTCAAAAGTGATTATCTATGAAAATATAAAGAATAATCAGAAACCAATTGTTATATTTTCATCATAGTTTAAAATTAATAAAACATCATTCTGTATAAATCATTACTTAGACTCTTTGAATAACAATTTTCGTATAATTAAAATGAAAAAATATTTATGTTAGTTTTGCATCTTTTTATATTGATAAACAAAGTGAAAAGGATCATGATTAAAATTCAAACTATTTCAGTTCGAAGTTTTATTTTACAATTTGTGCTAAACTTGAAGGTAAATGTATTTATATTTTAAACGTCGTGTACTTTTTCTTTTAATGCCAGAATTTAGGTCTTTTACTTTTCAAACAATGAAGAAGTTTATGTGTTTTAGTATACGCACGCGCGTGAGACGGCAAACCTCGTTTTTTTCGTCTATTCTCCATTATCGGAAACATCTGCACACTTGTGTTATTTCAGATCTTTTTAATTATGTCAAGAAAAAATCTTATTAAAGGATGGCTTGAAGGTGTATAAGTGTAAATTATATTCGAAAAATTAATCACAAGTTTCGTCGAATTTATTTTTTGAAAATATGGAATTATATAACACGAAATTGTGCATGCGTGAATGACGATCAGTGCAATTCGAGTTTTAGTTTCATACTTTCTATTATCCTGTTTCTATGGTATCATTTACTTGCTTGAATTTTTTAAAATATTTTCAGACTTCAAAAGCATTTGTAAATTATTTTATAGCTTAGAAAATTGTTAAGATTTTGAGTTATTTTCTGGTACGTTCTGCATGTAGTTTCTGACGATATTTAGCAATCAAACAGATCTATTTTAAAGCTTTAGACAGCTAAAAATGCCATCAAAGGTTACGTTTATTTTACTGACTTTAAATTTAACTTTGAAGCACTTCAATCTTTGAGAAATGCCAATTTAATATTATGTTTTTAAAAATGCACTTTCTGTGATTCTTTCTTAAATTATTTCTCGTAAAATTCCTTATTTATAGAAGTATGTAAAATGGCGCGTAAATTTAAATTTTGAAAGATTTTTGGGTTTTTCTAACAAGGGTCATAATTTTGAGAAATTTCATTTAATTCGATGAATATTAATGGATAATTACTCAAAATAAGAAGGTTTTTGTGTGATGTGGGAGAATTTCAAACAGTGATTATGGTCGTGTTTAAAGCGAAGCGTCTTTGAAATAGAAATAACATATATCACAGTTTTTCTTCGTTCTTATTCTTTGAAAAAAAGTATGATAGAATAATTTGAAATGTATCAGAAAATTGAGTTTTATCTAAAATGGCATAATTAAAAAATAATTTATCACCAAACTGATCTTTTTAATGATTTGTTGAAAATCACAATGAGTTTAACCCTTGCGGATATCTTTCAAAGGCGGTTAGTGTAAATTTACAGTTTCCTAAAACGATCTACTGACTTGATCTCAGTCGTTTTAGTGCTTTTCCTCCGTTAGTTGTCTGTACGCAAACTCGATTTTTTCGAGTATTTTAAAGTCTTACTCACAAATCTCAACCTGTTCTCTGCCCATTATAGGAAATTTAAATCTGCTGGATTGCTCAGTTGGAGAGTTTCTCGTCTGGCTACATTGACAGACTTTTTCCCGAAACTATGTCATAATATTTTGAGACAATTCCCATAAACCGGTCCCTCCTCGGACGCTCACTAATTTCTACCATTAAAAGAATTATTTGAGCAATATGTGTGGCTCCAATAAAATTCAAAAAAATATTCAGTCAGACTTACAAATATTTGAAAATTTAAGCATGTTGTATTTGATTAAAATCCAACACTATGATTCATTATTAACTCAAACATAACATGACTAATTTTAAATTTGCGTGTCCATTTTATGCAAATACCAATATTAAGATCATTTTTATGGTTAACTAATACGCATGATTTCATTTATGAAAAATACCAAGTAATCGCAATTCATCGTTTTCGCATTTGAGAATCAAGAAATGTGAAAACTTTGATTCTTATTCTGGATGCCAATTCGTTCAAGTTGAAATTCCTGATATGAATATTCTCAAAATCTCAAAACGTTTCATAACACATCAAATGATGAATGATTTTAAGACATTTCAATCATGTTTATTTTCAAAAATTCTTTAAATACGAAACCACTCGAGAATTTCCAAGGTTTTCATGGAATATTCGATTAATATTAATTATCTTGAAAAAAACTTTACTGTTCTTTCTAAAACCACGGGATTATTGTTTAACTCGCAAAAATATGTTTATAATATGTATACGATTGAAATTTTACGATAATTAATTTTTTGAACACGATAAAAATTCAAACACATTTGAGTTCTTATAGATGCAAAGGGTAAAAATCTATGATTTAGCAAATCTGGAACAAATGATACTTTTTTGTTGAACAAGGATATGGTAAATATGATTGGGCTTCTAATGCAGGATATTTAAGTGTATGTACGCATGTCAGATAGTCTCGGCTTACTATGTTTAAGCCGGTTTGCACTTTTTTAAAGAATATTATGGATTTCGCCAAGTGTTAGGTAGTATGGAACCCGTACAATCTAAAAATCTTACCTTTTCCTTGACCCGTTATAGCTAGCTCATCTCCGAGGCAGTTGTTCTTGATGAACTAAAGTTGTCTCTCTGGAAATAAATTTAATAGGAGTTATGATACGTCTTAATAAAAACACAAATAAGAGGGAAAAGTCAACGGTTGAATTTTCGTAAGTATTATTAAAATATGAAAAATAATTTAAAAATAAAACATGTGATAGTTGATTTTTAACCAAAAATCATTTAATTTTTATAGATTATCATAAACTTAAAATTTAAGAGGCTATTTTATCAACATGTACCATTATTAGCATACACGAGCTATAAAACAGAATGGACTAGGTTAAACCACATGATAAGATATTAGACTTACATTTTCATCCTCAAAAAATATGCCTTGTTGTTTTAAGGTGTTTTATCAGTCAATAAAAATAGCTTTTTCCTTGTATTTGTAACAAATTGAATAAATATAAACGTATTATTTTACCGTGCCGCAAAAATTCAGGCGGGCGGCTTCTGAGATTCGACAGTATTTAATTTAAAATATTGTCAATCGATCATTTTATCGTAACATAAATCCAGCAATGATTATCAAATTTTGGAAATGAACGAAAAATTTAGGATTTCAACGATGGTCTTCTCTCGCTGAAGAACATCATTATACGAATATGAATATCTATTTGTTAAAAATTTTAGTCTTTTAGTGATGAACTGTTTTGATGAATAAAATAATGAAAAGATGCTAAATTTCAACAGTTATGGAAATTTGCGGAATTGGTAAAATATTAAATTCAATTTTTACAAATTAAGCATACACTACAATTTGGTTGTGAAGCGCGTGAAATATTCAAACAGAATTTTCATAAATGTACTTTTACTTGAAATAGAGCATGAAAATATTTTTATTTCAAAATATGGAAAAACCTTGAAAATAACTTTGAATTTTAGTTGATGTAATTCATTATGCGAGTTTTACCGAAGGAAGCATACAATATATTTTATTTAAAAAATCTACAGAGAGGAAAATATTTACTTGACGCTTTAATAATTTAAGTCGAATAGTTTACCTTCATTGAAAACGTTATTTTTACAGCTAAGAATAAAATATGATTAAGTGGCGCATGATCGATATTTATGCTATTATGGGTCAATATTTAATAAAACGCCGCCGAAATAAGTCTGATTCGTAAATTAATTATACAATCTTAAACTCGTTTATTTTATAAATAAAATTAAAAGGTGGTAAAATACAATGGTTGTTGAACCAAAATTTATGCCCTTTATAAAGTTAGAACAATCAAAATATGAATGAAATGGAATTTTTATCAATATACTTTTCATACATTGATAATTTTATTTTGCTTAGGGATCAATTGAATTTAATCTAACACAACTAAACCGAATAACTTCCCACCTTCCTGCCGTCGTTACAAGCATTGAGGGCATAAAAATGATTTCCTTTAATTTTTACTATTCTGTGAATTTTTTGTCTGATATCGATCCCTAATTAAGAGTACGAACTGATTTCATGTCGCTCAATAATATTTTCAGTAATCTGAAGAATTTGTCGGTAATTGTTTTAATGGTTCTTGATGAACACATTTAAAAAGAACTCGGTAAATCTCGATGTTTAAAAAGTACTCGAGGATATTTGAAACAATTCAATTTCAACAGATCCTCCACGATAAAAAGAATTTTGTGATTTATAACTCCGAAGAAGGTTTGGTGTTTTTTTCAGTATTTTCTCAACATAACTTTAAGATTAAAACAAATGAAACTCATAGTTTCTTAAAAGCTTGACAAACTCTAAATAATTAATAAATTTAGACTAATGATCAGTCGATAAAGTCTAGTTTTCCGTGAAAATTTTTAAAGTCGTTAATAGCTTCTACACTTTCTGAAGCGTTTGTGAGTGGTACAAGAACTACTTTTTCTGATTCGAATCGAGTCTTCATCGCTTGGATGGTTAATATGGCAGTTTCCGACATAATTGGACGGAAAATGTGCTAAAAATCACAGTAAAAAGTAACGAACGATTTAGAGTAAAAAAATTGCTCTCAGCGAAGTTTTAAATTTTAAAGAAATTAATTACCATATTCTTCACAAAATAGTTGCAAACGGTGTGTTCGATGGCCTGCTGAACGAAGAGGGGGTTGTCTATTCTATCTTTCATTTTTGCCAATATTTGGTTGAAAAAATTTTTCGTTTCGCCATTCTTAAAGTCAATAATATTAAAATGCCTGCAGTAAAAGGATATATAAAAACTGTGCATCGAACAGAATTTGCAATACGTGATAAAAATGAACAAAATCCCTTTGCAAAATATTTTGAATAATTGGATTCCAGACTTTTTTGTTCAAATACTTTGAAGTAAACGAAAATATCGATCGGTTAATTCATCAAGAATATACTTTGAATTCTTAGAAAAGTCGATCGAAGGATACAACGTGCTGCAAACGTTGGACATGATCGAAAATAATTCTTCGCTCACCTTAAATCTGTTAAAGATTTTACTTCATAGGGAACATTAATTTCAAAAATAGTATCATTCACTCCAAATGATTTTATCTGAACCTTTTGAAATTTCTAATCAGAGCACGCGCATACTGTAATAAAATTCATCTGTGAAATATTTTTTAACATGGTTGAGAAACAATTCACCAACTCGTTTAAGGTGAGCCTAAGCCAGATTCTGTGATAATAATAAGGCTAAACTTAGAAGGATCGTTCTTATGGGTTTCGAGACAATAATCTTTGAGCGAGAGATGAGAAACTATCCTTGTGATTGTCGTACGCACAAGAGAAGAAAATCTAAAAATTTGGAATATCCTCATAGTTTGAGTAGAATACATGTTTCTGCGTTGAAGGTCAAAATCATGAGATTGGGAAAAGTTTTTAGCGTGAAGATACCATTGGTTAGAGTACCTGTCAATAACTGAATGTACCTAATGTGCTCCTCGGTAATGTGTTTTTGAAGTAAGTCATATAAGTCACCACATGGTATTAAAGACTTGAGTTTGTCTGCGTAGTCGACAAATTTCTTAATATAGTGGTAGAATTCCGAAATAGTTGCCTTAATTGTGTTAAAATTCCAAGCTTGAACGAGAATATCTAAAAAATCTGGATATGCAACAAATGGTTTTATGAGTTCCTCGTATCCATCGTATGACCAATAATCATTGACATGGAGCTCGGTCCTGAGGTAGAGCGCATAATGTTTGTCAAAGTTTGAAAGCAATTTATCAACTTCTGACTTTAAAAGAGTTTTTGATCTCTGTAAGAAATTTTCCTTTATAATGGGGATGAGGAAGTCGAAGTTACTCATTTCCAACTGGTGGTTATGATATATATACCAATAGGCTTGTATCGAAAATGTAGGTTTCACACAAGGAGAAATATGAATGAATATCATTTGTAACTTTATTAATGGCTAATTGTATATCATTCTCAGATCTAATTCATTTATAGCTCGCATAACTCTTTAACCCAATTGGATATTTCATCCACAAGTTGACTGGGCTGTGCATCGAATAGTGATTTTTTCTTTTTTCGAAACAACTCTAAAACATCAAAAATGTCATCTGTTAAACAAAAATGGAATGAAATACATTTGAAAATACTTGACTTTTCAGGCTAAAATTAACCTTGATGAAAGAAGTATTTTCAATTTGGGACGGGAAATTATTAAATCTTTAGATTCATCTGAAAGGCGACTTATAAAAACTAGAAAATACTAACGATTAAAAAATCAAAAATGATACACTTAAATAACATAAACTTAGTTTTCAAGACAAACTACATATAGGAAGCATGTTGTGGATCATTACAAATAACCACCTTAAAACGTTATAAATTGAGGCTTAAAACAGTTTTAAGTAAATTATTAAAATAATACAAAGAATTTCAAACTAGGCTTGTTCAAATCGTGAAAATAACACACAAATAAACTCATAAAGTCTCAATTTTAAAAATTAATATTTCCATCGAAATATGAAGTCAAAAAAAGTGAATAATGCTGCCTTTAAAAGTATTACATCGATATTTTAACAGTTATGTTAGCGCCGAATGTAATTATCTCTCCACCGTGTATTATGTGCAATTTTAAAGGCATACTTTTGTATTTTTGGTTTTATTTAGGCGTGAAAAAGTAATTTATGAGTTTCAGAAAAAATTTTATTTTCAAGAAAGAATTAATGAAGTAATAAAGACATGCAGATCGAGTTGAAAATTAAATTAAATTAAATTAGAAATTCAAAGAGCCTTAAATGTTGGGGCGTTTTGGTGGCTAAAACTTTTAAACAACGATGCGATTTAGATATTCACTCATCGATAACTGCGGTATCCTTTATGTTTAGAAAGCAAAAATAATTTTTACGTTGTCAAAATCTTTCATATATTGCACTAGACTAATAAGATCCACTTCTTACAGACTTAAATGCTTTAAGTTTGTCCAAAATTATTTACCTTATTAATGAACGTATTTTGAGAATTTTATATTTAATTTTGTTCAAATGATTTGATTATTATATATTCATAAATAATATATTTCCATGCATTTAATCAAAAAATGGCGCCTATGCCTAAACTAGGTCTGCCTGTGAGTAAAATTTTATCAACTTAAAAACAGAAAACAAATTCTTTTTAAAGATAATAAGGCGAACGTTCGGTATCAGTCGTTTTGAAATTTGATAAAATTAACTGAAACAATTTGCAAAATGAGAAAACAAGATGTAAATAATAAAATAACCATACGTTTGCAAATTTTGAGAGAAGGTTATGCAATGAAGTTCATGTTATAAAATGTTTTTTTAATTACCATGAAAATCAGGTATTAATTTCCGAAGTTGTTCGAATCTATCATCTAAGGAAAGCCGACCTAAATGATAATTTTAAAATACTTCCAGAGTAAATATTGAAAGAATTTGTGATGATTGAATCAAGATTAGAAACAGAAGAAAACAATGTGCAATTCTTAACAGTTGCAACGAATGTTTCAATAATCTGAATTATGATATATTTGGGGATGTCAGCTTACATTAATATTGACCAAAGTTACACGAATCTCCATCTATTATCCTTTTAAAATATAGCAAAAATTTTAATTAAAAACTTACTTTTTTTGAATTTAAATAAAATTTAATGACCTGAGAGATATTTTTGTCTGACAAAATTAAATACGAGGACAAATATTTGTTCATTTCCTTGGATCAAAAAATACGCTACGAATTTATCGTGAAAACTTATAAGGTCGTGGGATATTTGGTCCAATGCTCTTTCTTTGAATTTTTGAATGAGGGAAAATTCAAATTTGCTTTCGAATAAGAAATTCATAAGTTATTAAATATGATACTACAAATTCACTATTTGAGTCGAAAATAAAATCGAAAAGCATTAAAATTACAGCAGCTTCGTAGTAGTGCTTATTGAAGATGTAAAGATGAACCTGAATAATTCAAAATTTAAAAACATTGACTTTTAAAAGATGTGTCAAAAGTTCCAAAAGCTCCCTCGGATCAAATGCGATTGAGCGTGACTCAAATCTAGAAGATTGAAAAATTCATACGCAGAAACTTTTTGATCTTGGTACAAATTTTGAATTTGATTCTCTACAATATTATTCAACTACAGTATTTCTCATTTAAATACAGATATGTCGATGTCTGAAATCATTTCAGATATGCTGCAAGATTTGGGTATAAATCACTTTTTAAGACTATTTTTTTACTTATAGACATATTTAGATTTTCTTCAATATTCATCAACTCAGAACTTTTTATGATATAAAAATACTTCAATCGCGATTTTTCGCTCTCAAGTTTCTTCAAAGAAAATTCAGCGATTTTGGACTCCATTAAAATACTTTTACCGAGTATGACCGATAGTAATCGATTTTATATTTCTTTGTTCAATTGCGTGAAAATATCGATATTTTAATGAATTTATTTATTTTTCACAGTTTACGTATTATTACTTTTAACCAGCAATCCCTTCACATGGAATCTCATATTGATATTATCACTGATCAAATTTATAAAAATAGTTAAAAGATGTAAAGGATTGATTCAGTTAAAATAATGAGAATTTAAATCGAATCTATTGGTTTATCCTTTAAATAATGTCTAATCAGAAACAATTCTACTGATTCATCTCGGAACTCATGAATGGTGAATGTCGACTGAAGCTAAGACTGATTGAAAGTTTATGAATATTAAAAAATATAAAACGTGTTTTTTACTTAGTCATGATCGTTTGTATTTAATTTTGTTCATTTCTTTGTTTAACTTAAATGGACATTCTGATAAATATTATTGAATACTATCAATTTTTGAGTGGAGCAAAGAACTCTATCAATGTACTCTTAATCATGACGCCATAAGTCCTACTAAATTGATTATTTTTGAAAAGTAACTACAATGGAATTAAGATTCACCAAAAAATTTACAAAATTCAAATGTGAAATTTTTTTGATTATTTTTTTCATTTACAACTTTAACTTTCGTCTAATATTACTAGTTCGATGAAAAATATGTTTAAATTTAACAGACTATATGTTGTCAAATATCTGTTAAAACGAAGATTTCTGGTGTTTTTTAGTTGATAAACTTGTATATTGGAAGTAAATGTGAAAATGAAAATTCGTCAATAAATGCATTTCAAAGTGCTCATATTGTTTATTCGTTACAATACATTTCATGATTGGAAGAAACCGTTCGGCGGTGTCCGTGTACAATTTCGTCTATAACGTCCAATGTTTACAATTAACATTTAAACAATTTTTTTAGTATATTTAACGAATTGGGTTCAAATAATTGATTCTGTAATTCTCAAGGAAAAAATTTAATATAAGTAGTCAACAGCCTTTTCTAATATGTTGGTTTAAACTGAACGGGAATATTTTTTTTATTCCATCTGAATAATTAAAGGTATTTTTGAATAGTTTTATAATTACTCATGATTTGGACAAACTTATTTTAAACAAATAGATATTTGATTTTTTATGCAAAATATAAACATCCTAACGTCTGTCAGTCGATCAATCATCATTTAATTTTAAACTTTATTTTAAAAATGTAATTCAAGTTAAGCAGCATATTTTAATTTTGATAAACTTTGTAGGATTTTTAAAGCGCGTCTGCGCGTTGTATATAATATAAATAAAAAAAATTATTTGGATTATATTTTATAAGTTTGCCAAAAATGTAAAAATAAATATTTTATCTTTGTCTTTTCAAAAAATTTAATTTAGCTGATAAAATATTTTTATTATGACTTATAACTTCTTTTGTTATTCTTCATGGCTTATTAGGGTTCGAAATAAATCGTTAACTGGCATATAAATTAATTTTAATTAATTTTTTAATTAGAAAACATAACATATGCAGATATTTTTATTTACATTCAAAATAATGATGTATAACCCCAGATATTTCATAGGTTCATAACATAAGATAAAACATTCTTTAAATTATAACCAGAAATACCCACGGAACCTGTTATGCTTAAATTCACATATAAAAAACGTAAGAGAAAATTTAACGTTGATTTATACAAAAAATAAGTAAATTAAGAAAATTTTTAAATTATAAATCAGTATGTAGAACATATTTTTAAAGGAAATTAGTTGTGAAAATTTTAATAAGATAAACTCATATTTTAAATGTTTAATGGAATAGCATGTGCTTAGTATCAAAATTTTTTGGTGTTTAACATTTAATTACTATCGATAATAAATCTTGACCTAAAAGTGAAATGTTCAAAAGGCAATTAAAAACGATTTACATTTCCAGGAAAGATAAAAATTTTTGACTTTAAAATACCCTTTTTAATTAAAAATATAATTCAGTCAAAAAATTTCATGAATAAGAAAAATTTAGCTAAATATCTATTTCGCTATTTCCTACATTTAAAAGATTTACAACATTGCATTTGCGATTAAATATAACTAGACGTCACATTTAGCACTATTTGTCTCTTTCATATTTACAAGCTATCCCCGGATATAACCATGCATATATGCGCCATTTTTATTCCAATGATACAAAAATTAAATATCTGGAATTATCAAACACGTTGAGCTTCTAGACAGCGTTAAATGTTATTCAAAGATTTTATTGAAAAAATAAGTTTAATCTTGAAAACATTTTATGAACGAAGTGTTCATTATTTTGCATTTCTAGTTTTAATCATTTACTCCTTGAGTCCTAAATTTAACCATTCGTGAATACTATTTCAATGAAAATTTAAATTAATGTAAACTTATTTAGACCTTTTCCCATTTTAAGCGGTAATGAGTTTTTTAACAGTTGAAAATAAAAAATGCAAAAAGAATATTCGAATAATTCTTTTAAGATTTATATTTTACCTTGGAATAAAATATTTAAATAATCATATTTGTTATGGAAATTCTGAAAATTTTTGCCCATGCCATTTTTTGACAGAAAACAAATTTTTTCAATCGTTTAAATATAAGCATGCTTAGTAATTAATTAGTTTTGAAATGTTAAATGAAGTAAAACCTTTGTAAAACTGTCACGATTTTTGTATTTCAAAAAACGTAAAGATAAATTAAATAAAAGTAAGTTTCATTATAAATCGATGATTACATTTGTACAGTGTCGACGTGAGTACTGGTTGTCGCGTGTGTAGAGGTTTGTCTTCTTCTTTTTGTGTATTCGAGGGCCATAAAAAATAATGTATTAAAACCGCTAAGAAATAAAAGTACACAAAAATTCCAAATCTCCACTGGATTTTTATCAAAAACCGCGAATACAAGAGGGAACCATTGGATTCCACTTTGCAATAAAACCGTCTCAACTAAACGTAGTTCGCTCAAATGTGAGAAGTCTTCACTGTGAAATCTCGGTGTGGTAACGACCAGTAGAATCCTTACACATAGGGATAGGTTTATCAGTAAAATTGGAAAAGGAATAACTATCAACCCAAGGTACTTGATCCAACTTTCCGGTAAACACCTTAAATTATCTTAAGTAATTTTTAATTTTTGATTATTTCATAATAGCAAAGCAGGTAAAGATTTTAACAAAAATTTCCAGGATGAAAAGTAAAATTAAAAATAATTATTCCATGAATGTAATTGGAAAACATATCACGCATGCTCCACAATTGGTACGATTTTACAAAATTAATTAAATGTAATTTTACAATTTTCATAAAATGTAGTTCTTTTCAACATCCCATATTATGATGGTTGAATTGTAAAAACGGGATATTTTGAAAAATAAGAGGATAGTAAAAAAATATTTTTTGAAATGTAGGCATGAACGTACACAATAAAAATGCTTCGTTGTCAAATAACTCAAAATTATTTCCTATGAGTAAACAATTTTTAAATTTACAGTGTATTATGTTATTTATAATGTCAGAAGTTTCACAAAATATGTCTGTCTTTTGTATCAGGATTTGTAATTACTGCGCATTTGATCGATGAAAGTTTTGAGGGTATTTTATTGCTATTTAATTCATATCAAGGAAAATATTTTTTATATTCACTTATCAACATAAATTCCAATTCTCAAGTTAAAAATGTAATTTTTTCTAAAAACTTTAAAAAAAAGTCTAATCCTAAAATCTCGTTGAATAACTAATTATAAAAATACAAAAGGAGGTTTTATTTTTTCCACAGTCTAAAATATGATTGAAATCCTTTATAAGTTAACCCTTTTTAAATGAACTCGAGAGGATTAAATTTCAACTCTTGTATGTTTTTAGATAATTTGAGTAACGCTATAATTGTAGGCTTAAAAATTTAATTTAATTCTGGCAGAAACGTCCGTCGATAAATTTAGATTATAAGTATGTATTTATTTCAAATGGAAAATTTATATTGTCATATTTCAAATGGTGATTATATCAGATAAAAATGGAAGGTTATTCAGCACTTGGTGTTTGTACTAATGACCAGGTAAATGTTTTAACCTTAAAGATTAAATATATTTTATTTTAATATTTACTTAATATTTTGATAATGTTCTAAAATGGGCGCAAAATATTGTTCATCTAATCGAAAAATTATGATAGTGTTTAATATATGTTTGAAAATTTTTTCTTCTCATTGTTATTTATTTCACAAAAATTTGACATGGGTTAAACGAGTTAAAAAAACGGGAACGAATGTGAGCATCATTCAGGAGAAAATAGTTTTTAGTACTAGACTTACGCATAAATCAACGTGAAACTGATCTACTTTTTTAGCAGATTTTAAAATATTGTAACGATCATTCGTTCTTCACTCAAATTAAAAATTTTATGGTTTTTTCAAGGGTTCACCTCGTTAAAATAATACAAAATTATGGTATGCGCATGTTTTATGGGAAATTACCATAAGCTCGTTAACCTTTTGTTTAAACGGTTAGATATTCGAATCCATTTTAACGTTTTAAAAATAACCGGATGACGAAACAAGCTTGGTTAAAAATAATGTTTTATGCATCACAAGATTGAGTTTTAAAAGGATGTAGAAAGTTGAATAGGCTTCAAAATGATCTAAATTGTAAAAATTATTTAAAAGTATAATATATATTGATTCAGTTTCATGTTTAAGTATAATGAAAATTTCAATTTAGATGTAAAAAAGTTTCAAGGGTGTGAAAAATGGGTCAACTTATAAAATAGACAAACTATAGATATGTAAAAATGGTTTAATTATATTATTCTGCCTTCAGCAATTTAAATCTGATATTCTAGAAGGCATAAAATTAATAAAATGTAAATATTTATGTCGTTGAGTTTTATATATTAATTTGAATGGGAAACTCGTGAATTTGAAAAATTTCATACATCTGACTCGCAAAAATACTCAGTTGAGGGAGTTTACAAACGATGATTAGCGAAAATAAATTGTGAACATTTTTCTTTTAAAATCTTGTGGTTTTCAAAACCAGATGTTTTTTATACTTTTATTAGAAAAAGTGATTCAGTTAACGACATACCAAATACTGAAGTTTTCTAAATTTTTGAAATAAAATAAGCAGAACGTTATAATTGCCGAAATAGCTAAGATCAATGAATTTTAAAACCGTATGACAATATACACGAGACAGTGATTAGAACTTTATTTCTTATGACAAATACCTTTATGATACTGTAATACATTTCAATTGTCTGAAAAAATGAAGCAAACACGCAAACCAACAGACTGAATTGAAAGAAAGCGCCTTTGTAAACACATTGACCCGAAGAATGAAATATACCACTCATAATAACAGTAACATTGAAGATTATATTGGCAATACAAGTGTTGAAAATTGTATACATCTTTAATTTACGGTGGATTCTATGATCAGACGAATAAGTTACAGTTTTGAAAGAAATAACACAAACGAAATAACGTTAAACAGCAGAAGAACCCAGGAAATTACAAAAAGTCCAGCTATGGCAACTTTGAACTGTATATCAAGATCGAAAGCCATGTTTAGTCGTGTAAAACACCAGATAATTCTTGAAAATATTTTTCAAAAACCTGAATTCCCACTTTATTTTGTGAAAATATTGGGATCATCTAAAAATTAGCTCTATTCCCAGAATTTTTTGAAGACAACAGTTTGATTTTAAGATACTTTTCATCAAATTTGAAGTTAAATCATCTAAAACGAAAGAATATTTCAAATTTGCTCTGTGCTTAATAAGTTTCACACAAAATAAAGAACTAAAACGCAAGAACGACTTATACCGAATTTTAATGAAGTAAAAAAACATCACAAATCTAACTTGAATATTTAAACCGCATGAAATTAGTTGAGAATCTTCTCCTGGAATGGACAAAAATCACCCCTATATGTTCAAACACAAAATATGAGTTTACTTTTTACCAGTAAGAAGAACTTCATATTTTTTAGAGTATACATTGGTGGATTATTTAAAGCAATCGAATCGATTAAGTTTATATTTATGACGCAAGCGGCAATACCCGCAGGCGATGAAAAATCTTATGCAATTGCTTTGAGCTTTCATAATAGAGAATTAAAAATAACAAGATTTGAAAATTAATCTATTTCCACAAAATATTTGATAAAATGAACATCGCATGAAAAATGCGCAAGTTCATATTAAGATTGTTAAAAAATACAACACGTTTCGAGTCGATTAAGATATATAATCCAGACTATTTTTAATAGTTAGAACTCCTGAATTAGTTGTTAAACAAACTAAAAATTTTAGACTTTATGCCACACCAAATTAAGGTTTAATTGAAATGTTTAATTTGAAAATAAAGAAAAATGATGATAATTTTCAAATCACAAAATTTAACTTAACGTTGATATAATTCCTCAAAAACAGAAAGATTAAAGCTTGTTTGACCACGTCCATATTACTTTTTTTAAAAGGATCAAAAGATTGGATCATCGCGCAAGTTCCCAGAAAATCCACTTATTTTTACAATTATATGATACTCGAACTACATTTTAAAAGAACCTTCGACTAAAAAACTGGACTTTGTAAGATGTTTTGCAAAAATAACGTCATCCCTAACCTCTCGTTCGTGGTCGGTTATTTTCATCTTATACAAAAACTGTGATTTGTGCATTTATACTTCATTCGTCAGCGAGATTGTTAGAAAATAATAAGATTCAAAAACAAAAAACGTTTGTATAGAATTTAAAGTTGATATAAAAGATCATCGATGATGTTGACGATTGATGGAGAAAATGAATCGATATCATACCTGCGGTAAAATAATAAACGTTTTAAAACCCAAAAACATACACTGCAAATCTTTTCAAGGAAAAATATAAAAATAAGAAGTGGAGCCCAATAAAAGCGAGGGAAAAGCTTAATGTACCATTTTTTCTGAAGGATAAATTCTGATTGTAAGTTTAACCTTCATCGGAAATGAAAAAGTTTTGATAATTCGAACCTTTACATGTGTGGAAATTATCGTTGATGATAACAGTGTACATTTCTGTTGTAATTTTACTGTAAATGATATTTATATGAGCTACAGAGACTAAGATCAAATGATCTTTTGGTATATATCAAAAATTGGTGACATTTTAACCACAAGTAGAGAAAAAACTAAGCTGAGTAAATTGGTTGAACTTTGATGTTTAAATAAACTGTTTAACACGAGATTAAAAACCAAAAGAAACCCAAATTTCACGAATCAAACGTGAGGCTCGCCTTCATATTCTAAATTGCAATATAAAATATGAGGCGTGAAAATAAAAAAAATCCACTTTGGATTTATTTAAAAAAAGGAAAAAATGTGAAATATAAGTTGTAATAAAGGATGGACGATTGAAAGTATCATAATAAAGTAAATGCGTCTTAAACGGATTGACGTGACATCATCTCATCCTGTAGACCACGAAGAACTCTCATAAGAAGAACATGATTTGGAGTAATTTTGGTGTTATGCGAAAGATCTTCAAGATTTCCATACAAACGACGGACGTTTTCGAGCTGATCTTTATCAAGATCGGTAATATTCATCCTCATTGTCAGAATAGCTTCTGTTAGGTGATCCAGCAGCAGATCCCAGTCGACCGCTGGAAAAGCAGTGGAACATTTTGCAACAAATTTTTGAATCAGCACGATATCGCAATTTTTTGGGAAAAGTTCGCATGGTTTAGTAATCTCCAACAAACGCTGCAGCAAATGAATGTTATTACTCTCAATACACAGTTCCAGCGCTTTCGACTTATTAGAACGCGACAAATATTCGTTAAATATTGATTGAATATCGTCGTGCGCAGTATCTCGTTGAAAGCGTTGAGAAAGTAAAACTTCCTTGATACTCTGAGAAATGACTTCACGAACATTTTGCTGATTTAAATCAAGTTTTGTTTGTAATTTTAAAAGAACGTTATCAAACTGATTGACAACAATTTCTTTTAACGTTTTCATATTTTGATTTTGTAACGATTTAACTACATTTGCCTGAATTCCATCCAAATGGTTTCCAACAGATTTCAAATCTTAATATTCTAAAAATAATACATTCTGATGTGCCATTTTGAAATGCTGCATTGATACGACTCATAGCTTTGGTTAATTCATCTTCAAATATGGAAGGAAGTTTAGACACAAGCACGCTCTCAACCTTAGCATTATAGTTACTTAGAATCTCCTCGATTATTTTCTGTGAGTTCTAAATGGAAAAAAATTCAAACAATCTGTTTGACAAGTTTATCAAATGTCGTCGATGAATCGGTCGAGCAATCCTAAAATTAAAAAAATTAATACGAGTTTCGACAAAATTTCTGTCAACAAACGTTTTATTTCTTTATTCGTCGAATTCAATTCAGTTTTATTTTTCATATCTTTCGAAGGATCTTTAAGACTATTGACCAAAATAATGACATTATCTTCAAGGCATTTTAATCGATTTTCTAATAAAATAATTATAAATACCAACTTGAGTTAACTTAGCTTTGACATTGTATGGTAACTTTTGACTATTAGGACTGAATTTCATAAATTGTTTGTTTATGGAAGCTTCTAACTGTCTACTAGTTGCTGTCAACGCCTTGTCGATATAATCCCTCAAATAGGAAATGGTATCGAGGATTTTATTGTTTAAAGGCAATTCATTTTTATTTTCTTGAGAAGATTGCGAAGAATCAGAGGATACGTCAACAACTGTAACACTTTTTCTTTAAACAAAAAAAACTTTGATTTTTGTGAACTATCGTTGAGCTTATTTTTTGTGAGGAAATCATCAAACATGCTCACATTGGGAAGTGGGGAAATTTTAACCTCCCCACTTGAAATTTGATGAGCATATGAAAAGTTGTATGAATTTGACTGTTCTTCAGTTGCAACGCCGTCAATGAAAGGCGGAAGCTCAATTTCTGTTTCAGGAACAAGAGAAACATGGTGAAGTTGCATACCCCTGATTTATAGAGTGTAAATACCCAACAGAAAGTTCATAAATTTTCAAATTTCCACGTATTCGGAAGGCTGAATCATCTACACAGAACGATATTGCTTTTGAATTCAATGGAATGCAGATCATATCTTCGGGACGATGTGCGTCATCAAGTTTAATCAATATGATATTCTGATTATTAAGCATGATACCTTATTCACATTATCAACGAGCACAAAAACATTAGAGAAATGATTGCAGCAGACGACAAAGTCGTGGGGATAATCAAAATATCTTTATAATACAACATAAAAACATCTCGTGGGTTGCTTTCATCGTCAAAAAATCGTAAAAAAGAATTCTATCCAGACAAACGACAATAAACGATATCACTTTAAATAACTCGTCGCCAGTGAATAAAACATGCTTTACGATTAATCCACCACTAAGGTCAATATTCAGAACGTGACTTTGTTTAAAATGGTCCTACTTAAAGGAAGTGTTCAATTCTACACGCTCATATAATCTTAGATATTTTTCATTGTCCCATGAAATTAGCTTCTTCGCATCTTGACTGATACACGCGAAACCGACTTGCTTAAATTTATTGAAAATACATACATTATTGTCAGAGATTTCATGTGATTCAATAAGGCCTGAACTCTCATCAATGATCATATCATGAATGAGCATTTTATTCTTGCACCATACTAGAAGAGTTGAAGTTTGAGAAGATTCCGACCATGACATATTCAAAACGTCATCAAAATCAGCTTGCAATGAAGATTGGTGTACTTTTGTATAACTTATAAAAAAGGCGAAATTACATGACCCCATCGGAGAATTTTATAAAATAAATCCACAGAGTCAAGGAATCGTTGAGAATCGCTAAGAAATCTCGTTTGTGGAAAGAAACTGAAACGATAGAACCAGTTATATCCTTTATCGTTGTGCATTCTCGCGATATCTCATGAACAACTTTAATTATGTCAGACTCCGAAATTCGATCTAACTTATTCATAAATTGTACTCATAGTAATGTAAGCGTAGAACTGGGAAGACCTAGTTAAAATTCTGTGAACGGAATGTCTGTGTGATATCGAGCTTCTAAAGAGATACTCAGTTCGAATCAATGTTAGAATATAATCCCACCAAGTTACACTTCGAGTTTGATTGTTTTTCACATAATTTTACTCTATTATGTGATGCAATTGATAGAGGCTTCAAAGAGTTTATGCTTATCTCAAGCGTCTTAAACAGTTCAATCTCTAATTCCTGCTCGAGATCTTCTCCATTCAATGTCTATGTTAACAAACAAAATTACTATAGTATCTTCATCCATTAATTTATAGCACGCGCAAATGGAGCTTATTAAAATTTTAATCTGTTTACTTTTATCGGAACATCTATTTTATTAAAATCAGATGAAATTAATATTCTTAAATAATTCAACTATTGCGAAAAATTCTGATCAGAGAGATTCGTAATTTCGTCTCTGGCTCAAACTCTTTTAGTTTAAGAATAAAAGCCGATAACGAGATCTGTCCCACTCTTTCAAAATTATAATCCCATAATAATTATTTTAGATTAAACAGTTACTCTGATGTTTAGAATTATGAGTCCAAAAATCACACGATACCTGTTATTTCAAGCGTATTAAATTATTTTTGGATTATTTTTTTAGTTTGACTGATATTTTAACACGTGAAACATGAGTAAAAAACTTATTTTGATGAATCACAATTTTCTATTTATATTTCTCATAAAAATTTTCTGTCAATTATCGTTATTTCTGCTAAATTAGTTTAAATTCATATAATATCTACATGCTTTGATTCTTTTATATTGCGTATACTTATGTCACAGAATTTCATTTAAAAAATTCAGTTTGCATGAAAATATTGTAATTTAAGTCTTAATTTTAAAATCATATGATCATCATAGTCCTTATTTTTCACCACATCATATTGGTTTGAACTTCTAATGAAAAAATCAAAGTATGGAATAAATTTGAAATTTATACATTGAGAATTTTATCACTATTTGTAATGTAAATAAGATAAATAAATTATTCAGACAGAGAATGTTCCACGTTACGTCCCGCCAATTTTCCGACTCGTTCAACACATCGAAAGGCTAATATTAACAAAAAGATTAGGTTAATATTTTTATTCAAAGCTCGAATATGTCTGATAAAATTTGTTCGCGCGTGCGATTAAATATTTCTGAAATTATTTTCATCAACATGAAACACCTATAAGTTCGAAAATTCTTTTGAGATTTTTAGGATGCTGAATTAAAGATCTGACATTGAAAATTATCAAAATTATTTGAATTAAAGAAACTCAACCGTCGAATATACTAGATTAAGATCACAAAAGACTGAGTGGAAATCCTCAAGGTATTTTTTATCTTGAAGTTATTATTTTCTTATCGATCGATGTTACACCAGAAAATTTTCTGAAGTAAGTATCTCACCCTTAACGACTTTGATATCAAGAATGTGTTAGGTTTATAAAAAATTATCAAATATAAATTTGCAGACAAGACATCATTAATCTCAAGAGTGACTTTGTCTGGCCCGATAGAAACAAATCGCTTTAAAAATCTCTAAATCCAGGAAAGGATGTGTTAATTATTTATTTAAAATTCAGTCACATTTGGAATAAGATAAAGGACCATCTTGTTGGTAGATAATATTTTAATCAAACGTACACACAGCAGAAGATGGATTTTGTAACTTATCATAAATAATAAGATTCGAATCAATGGATTTTTAGAACTTCAGTCTATATTTTTTAGGCTATTAAATGCTTTTGGATGTTGAATAACCTTTCATGATAATTCAGCTATTTTTTCATTTATTTCGAGGAAACTATTGTATCGAACAGTGATATATCATGTGTTTGATGTTCATACTATTACAAGACAAAATAAAAAAAAAATACGTGTTGAATTTATAACATTAAATTTTGTGCTGTCATAAATATTAAAGTAAAATATGATCGTTAGACTTCCACAATCTGATAAATAATATTTTTGTTAAAACATGGCCATTTTACAATGGTGCACTAAATTATTTGGTTGACTTAAAGTGACTGTGAAACAAAACCGGATGAAAAATCTTATGATACGCCATATTTGGAACAAAATGTGTTTAATAACACCTCTATTTCATCGCCCGAGCGGATTAATTTCAGAATACGTCAAGGAAGCCGCAAAGATATAACAAAAATGAAAGTCAAAATAGTACACATGCGCACACTACAGTAAAATCCTAGTGATGAATACTCAGCCATATGGATGTATCAGTTCAAAAAGTTGGTAACATCAAAGAATTTAATTTTATATATTGTTAAGTTTTGGATGGTGGGAGTTTCAACAAATTGATTTAAAATATGCTTATATATTCGTCGATCTGTTTTTTATTTTTTTGCGAGACGCATTCTGAAATCCAGATAATATTTCGGTTCTGTTGTTCTGATAATTTTATGTATGAATAAAACACAGCAAAGCTAAACTGATTCAGGAAAGTATCCTTATTTATTTCAACCTAGAAAGTTACAACTACTTGACTTCATATTCAAAGAATCGGTCCTCGATATTCTTTCCGCGATAAACTTGGCTGTTTTCCATGAACAACGCTTCGTATTCCTAAGTTATAATTTTTCCTAACGGAGTAATAACTAGAAACTGCCTTTATCTGCTCAAAATTATCGACTTTCGATAAGCGGGACAAGCCGTCAGGGTGAAGTTTTCCACAGCGCGGAAAAAATCGACCACGTTCTTCTTTATTTAGGAACGTACCAAGCGAGTTAATAGCGATAGAGAAACATCGACGATCTGCCTCGAACTGAAACAACGACTAGACGAACCTGAAGCAGAGGCTTCATCCCCTCGAATGTAGAACCCCCTATTTTCTCGCATAAATCGTAAAACGCCTCTAAATAAGTCTAATAACAAGGGATCATTACTTTGAAAACAGAACTACGAATTATCTCGACATGCATCTCATCGAACTGCGCTTCAGAAACACATGGCGCGAAAAATTGGGCTGGTCAAAAAGCAAAAATACCTAGAGGAGTATCGACCAATATTACATGGTACAATTCGGATGGATTAGAAACCAACCCGATTGTAGGAATTTGATCAAACATTCCCAGGGGGTGACACCGAGATAAAAGCTCGGATACAGATCGGTTATGAACTATTCCACTTATTAGTAGGCATATGTTATTTATCATATAACCATAAGTTATAAATTCGAGAAACGTAGTAAGAGGCTCTATTGAATGATTTCGAAGATATAAAAATTCTTTGACTAATTTTTCGTTTAACTTATCCTCAATCATGGACACAGTGATCGGAGCAGCAAGATTTGCCACGTAGCTGCCGTGATCTCCTGTCATCAGATTTAATTTTATATCTTGCATTATAAAAGGGTTACCATCGAGAGTCTCGCTCTGCACAATATTAGAATAATCGCGCTTTGTCAGCATAAAAGATTTTAAGCCACGAACAAGGCCTTCTAAATAACCAAAATCAGCATTGAAAAATAAACAATCCATCATTTTTTATAAAAATATTAATTTTATGCGCAACCGCACAAAATTGTGTTTTTCTTAATTTAATCTTCATCTACCATTAGAACACAGATATAATAACAAAATAAATTTTTATCTCAAATAAAAAGAGTAAAATGTTTGTTTCTGAAATATTTAATACTATTATTTATTTTAATAGACGTCGAAAACAAAGCATAATCTCGAAGTTTTAATTTTTAAATATACTTGTATTTTGACTGATAAGAAGTTAACGAAATTTCTCATTAAATTAACCAACACCAAATTATTTAAGCAGTTGAAACCAAAATTTAAACTGACAAAATACAGTAAGAATTATTGTTGACGAATGTTATTGCTTTGAAAATCAAAGGATAAGTTCATTACGCCAATCAGATACTAACCCGAGCGCGTGCTCAATAAACAATTACACAAATATAATTACAAATTACCGAAACAATAAAAAAGTAATGGGGTAACGAGACTGCAATCTTTGGATAGAATAGCCATATAAAATTCAGCTTTTATTTATGTTATTTATCGTGAAGTTACTTTTTCATCTTTTTTCCAGAAAGTGTTTTATAAATTATAGGTATTATCAATATCACAACGGCTTAAATATATTTTGTTTTCGAGTTGGTTATTTTAATGGGATGTATGAACATACGTTTTTTGATCATTTCAAAAATATTTTAGAGCTGAATTTTATTCTTTTATGTTAAATATTACTTTTATCGATACCGATATTTAAAATTGACATCAATCTAATCAAAATTAATCTTAAATAGATGAAATATCTTTTCTATATAACATCTATTCGATATTTATCGTCTTTATTTAATGTTTATTAATTGAATTTTCAACCTACATTGTATGAAAAGTCTCCAAATTATCAAATTTTTATATACAAGTATATCGTTTTCAAGATATATAGGGTAAATTATAAGCAGAAGGGGTAATATTTATTGGCGCGATACACTTCAATATTCTGTTTTTCCCTCTTACATGAACTTAAATCGTATTTATGGTAGATGAATGAAAGATATTTCAAACTCCATTAGGCGGTACATATATAGCGGCGTTTATGATTTAAACTCTTAACAAAATTATGTAGATAATTCATATTTTATTGAAGGAACATGATTAAATATGACTAGTGCTCTCCATTTTATTCCTATCCTCCAGCGAAGCAAGTCTTCTGATGTAAAGTGGCTGTAGAGGACATAAGTAAGGGTGTGTATAAGCGATGGCGAACCTTATTATAGCAGACGCTAGATCAATCAAGAAAAATGTGCATTTATGTTAAACAATCTTTGACAGAATCATAGTTGAGACCATATATGGAGTTAGCTCACTTTGAAAAATTTCAAAGAGGGTTTGCCGCATCCGGATCGATGAAAAACAATCGTCTCAAGTAAATTCTGCACATATTTCGTTTTTTCGGTGACTGACATTGTGTATAGTATTCGCTTTATATGATGAAATATGAAGTATCATGTTGAGTTATTCATGTTCATTTGTTTCATGATCGCTCTTTATTTGAGAATATGAAGTAAATGCGAAGCTGCCACACAACCCGTACAAAACTAAGATCTTAGTAAGAGTGAATAAAGCATATCCATTTTATGTTTTGTATTTTGACATTAGATTGAATCTCTTCATTCTCTAAAGGTTCAACCTTGATGTATATACAGAAATTTACCTATTAAACGAAGGCATTTGTGTTACTTAAGTTGAAATTTGGAAATACTACTTGTACATGAACGCCTCAGATGCTTGACACATAAAAAAATTTAAACAATCGTCCAATCGAGGAAAAATTCAAAAAAAGCTTCCTCTTTGAAATTATCTGCTGATACACTTATTAAATAATCTAAAGCTGATAAAATATAAAAAATGAAAAATATTGATGAGAAATTTAAACGATATTTACAGGAAGCTATAAATTTGACACAATAATTATCAATAGGTTATGCTAAACTAATTTTTGAATTAGGTAGTCGTGCAACTTAAATATGAAAACATTGCACAGAAATAGTGTTAAATATGCCTAAAGTTTCTTCAATGAAGAATATATTACTTCAAGCTAAATTGATATTTATAAACAATTATTTTGAATTTTCCACCCATCAGAGGAGCCTTAATCTGTATTATCTGAACTCTATATTTTTCGAAATAAAGATAACTACGCATTCATCATTCAGTTATTATACAAGATAGATTAATGAAATTGCATCAACGAAATTTAACGAATAAGATACGCGAAAAATCCCGAAAATATTTTATGAGCAATTCAACCTTAAGGATATAAATTGGATAAAAGTAAAACCATGTTATTTTTACGATGAGTTTTCATTTTTGATTTATAAAGCTATATCTTGATGTTTGAATTCCTCTAAACGTTGCCAGAAAACAGAAGAAAATATAATATTCAAAATCTCCAAATAGAATAAAGTAATTTAAAAATTGGCGGTATCATGTGAAACAAAAATATAACTCTTGAAATTAGATGATCGATTTTATATATAAACATTAAATTTCAAACTTTCTTTATTTAAATCATTAAAATTCACGTTTTCTACTCTTTGAAACGGCGTAAATGAGTGTCATCTATAATATTAAGAGTAAATAACGCGTTTTATAAAAAATGAATTAAAGTGACTTTTATCCGATTTACACTAATATGGTTTAAATGTAATTGATTGGATTTCAACAAGTCATTATTATTAGGGTACCACGACAAAATGGCCAATGTGTTTTCGCCAATCCTGAAGATAAAATCTAGAATCTAATTTTCAAAAACGCGCGCAAAAATCCTATTTCTGAATGTACGAAAAATTATCAACAGGACTTAAAAGGCAGTCGAATCAACGCAACAGATGTTTTATCATTTGGTGCGATAGTGAGTATCTAAAACCCGCGTAGATTACAAATGTAGCTGTTTTCTTGAATTTATAACCAAAACTGTTACTTATACAATTGATATTATCATGCAAAAGAAACGAGAATAACAACGTATCGTTTCGTGACTTTTGACATTGACATCACAATCTGATTCAATGTGTTGTCTTAATTTTGATTTTTCTAATTAGGATCTACCATAAGCATCAATAGAAAACAGACAATATGTTACAAATGAGTATTTAATACATAAACAAGCAATATTGCGGGTCTTGTAGAAACTTCCAACATAAAAATCTCTTAAAATAACGTGAACAGTTAAAAGGCAAATTTTACTCAAAGCATAAAATAAAATGCCGACGTTTTATCAAGTCATAAGATTGTTAAGTGACACCCAACAAAACTGACATACATAAATTCAAGTCACATTCAGTGTCTCATAATTTTGATATTTAAACGGAACACCATTTCGATCAAACTCATGATGATATTCCTGTTTTATTCTTGGAATTATAATTGGAAAATTTGCAAATTATTAGATAACGTATTTTCAGTAATATTATCGATTTTGTCGATGCGTATTAAATGGGGGTCACCATTTTTGTCTTCATGGTTTTGTCTTAATCCAAATGTATTTGCCATCGTGGGTAATGAAGGGGGAATTTCTTGAGGGTTGTTGGCATATTGAAGTATATGCCAGGAATCAAATTATCGCCGCTGAGGAGTTAGACAATGGATTTCACTGGTGGGGAATAGCTTGGTCACTGGTTCGACTCTGGTCGAGCTAATCTTTTTAAAACAGAGGGAAGAGGAAATTACCTGTAACTATTATCATGAATTGATAAAAATTAATAGTTAAACTTTCATTTGAAAAATTTTTATATTTCTCAACTGAACACTTCCTTTTTTACCGTATGGCTAATGTAGGTCTATATCATATTCATGACATCCATGTCATTGTATTCTGTTCGGGAAAAATAATTAAATTGGTTGAAGTTTGATTTATTCAGTTTTATATTGTGGTCATGCGCTCTATTCTGATATATGCAATCCTACAATAAGTCAGTTTTAAAAAGTATTCTTATGGCCTTTTTCTTGGTTATTTTAAATTAAACACAAATAATTTTGTGTTTCAATTTTTGTGTAAAGTCTATATTTTCTCGAGATGCCTATGAATAAAAAATCAAATTGATTTATAACCGGTTGTCGCCTTGAATCGGCCACTTTCAAATCGTTATAAACCTTTCTTTATATTTAATAAAGACCTAGAACTTGCTTCAAGATTATAGAACGTGATTCTTTCTTAAACACAATGTTCATGACTAACACGACTTAGTTTTTTCAAAGTTGTTCAATCGACAGGAAGTTGAGCTAAACCTTGATCTTCGTCGACACATCGGTCGCATAAAACAGGGGGGAGATCAGCTTAAAATTTAAATGGAGATATTCATTGGTGGTGTATTTTTGCAACTTTGACACGCGGTTTTGAGATCAGCTGAACAAAAGTTTTACATTCGTTTATGGTTGATAAATATCTCGAAAAATTGCTTTAAAACTATGAAGACTAAATAATAATTGAGTATCATAAAACAGTTTGGCTCAATCCTACGATACTCGCATGATATGTAGATACGTTAGTTTTTCATGAGATTTCCTTCTCATAAATATTTAAACCGGCCATATGAGTGCATCATTTCTACTTCTTTACGTTATGGTTATTTTTTTGAAGGAGTGAACATATGTTTCAATGAAAGTTGGATTGTATTGGCAGACCGTTGGGTCTTGGTGACACCATGGTACCAAGAGACCGCCCGTTCGATCTACTCGTCACCAAATTGCTCTACCCAAGCAATATCAAATCAAACCACAAAAATCTATAGAAAGACCAAATATTATTTCATGTCGGCGATGCTTACGTGTACGTGTCTTCAGATATTTCAAAATAGCAATAAACTCTTGTCAGACCGATGAATAAAATTTGAAATTTGTCTTAAAACGAGACATTAATTTACATATTTTAGGTTTTCAACCTTATCAACATTTTCTATATATTACTCTTAAGGACATTATACCATCTAAATTGGATTTTTTTCAACAGCCGCTTTTCAAAAATAAGGAATATCTTCAGATTTAGAGGTACGCCAGCTTTTATTTTTAATACCATCATTAAAACCCCCCAAAGTAAGGTAACGTGTTGGCTTGTTTTGGGATGTATAGCGGTGGTAAAGAATGAAAAATTTTTGTATTCGTCAGCATGTAGAGTTTTCAGCCATTTTATCAAAATAAAATTGATACTTCGGGTCTTCGATGTTGCCTTAAAGAGAGATTAGTGGCATTTTTTCTTACCTTGCGGCTCGGCTATATCGATAAGAATAATAACACAAAACAAATACCACCTTGATTTAATCACAGTTTTAAATTCAGACGAGGGTCTCAAGGTTATGTATCTTAGGTTTCAAAAAATTTTTGAAAATGTATCAAATTCAAATGTAAGCCGGACTCTTAGTTGCGAAGCGGTTTTAAATGGTTACACATTGTTAATCTTACAACTTTGGGCCCGTGTCTTAACTTTGCGACCGATAATTTTTATCTTTGTTTTACAAAACTTTTTTTTGAGAGCAAGTATGAGTTCAACCTATCACGACTTCGTTTAAGGGAATTTTAGGTCTATATACCCACTTCAACAAAGCTCTGATTTCTATGTTCTGCCGTTCAGCTCTTAACCCTCTTTCCACCTCCTTGTCTTTGTCGAAACACTATTTGTCGGGTAGTGTAAAACTCTCACCTTCTTCTTGGTTCGCAACGGCAGAATTAACTCTGCGGTAATGGTTAGCTTTGAATAAACTATATCTTTTACGAAGACCTTGAAAGTATCTTTTTGAGCCATAAATTTAAATTTCATTTTCTTTGAACTTGTTTTTCTCAATGAGCATGCTCTCGAAACGATCCAACGTTCATGTTCATACTGGTGTGATTTTGCCCACGCTTATTTTTAATTCAACAAACCTTTTCAGTTTGATAAGTTTTCCTTCAATTGTAGGGTAAATCCTTTTTGATTATTTTTATCCGTTGGCTCATAAAAATTTACAAGTATTTTCACTCGCTATATATAATCTAAATCTGTCAAGGTGCCTCAGTCTACTGGTCCAGGAAAAAAGCTATCGCTCTTTATCTCACTTAAAATTTCACATTTCAGCCTTCTAGAACGTACTCCATATACGAATCTCTCCTTGACATATCTATAGTTTAGGAGTCCATTTGAAATATCACTCATCTTAAACCATAATGAGCTCAAGGAAAAAAATCCTCTCCTCAAGTTCCTTGACTTTTTGATTTAAGTGCTGAGGAAAACCTTTCCCATTTTATATTATAGCGGTACGAAATTACACAACCCTTCTAATCCATGATAGTAATCAACAAGTCGTGTCTCGTATGCGGATATTTTTCATTCAAGCGAGTTAAAATAATGTATCATCGTTCCATCATCATATGAGATTGAAAATAATTCAAATCGATAATTTATCCTATCAGTTTCACGCTTTTAGCAATTAAACGAGAAAATAAAAACTAAATTATGAATAGATGATATTTTAAAACTAAAAAATAATGATTTCAAAGATAAACAAGATTTTTATGTTTGCAGTTGAACCTATTAATCATTTTACATTTCGTAAAATTCTTGTGGTCTTTAGACAGTTTTTATCTGATAGTTATGTCAAGAAAATACTGAACCTTTAAGAACTCTAATTAGCGGTTGTATTAATAGCTAGACATTATCAGACGAACATTTGCGAACACGCCCGAACAAAATTGTAAATAACGTATCTCCTAATTCAACGAGAAAATAAATAAAATTCGATGAAAAGAGCCACGACGTACAAATATATTATTTGCTGATATACTAGTAAGAAAACTAAACTATATGTAATATTTTTTGGTACCTTAATTGAGAAAAGTCATTTAAAATAAAAAAATTAAAGTTATCACGTATTTAAGGAAGGTTTCAAAAATTTCTAAATTATTGATATCAGGTTAATTAAAAGAGCTTCAGTTGGGTAAGATTTACATTTCTATATAAATTGATAAAATATAATTGGTTTATGAATAAATCTAAAAAGTATTTTCGAAATTATCTGCCTATCAAAAGCACGCTAAAAATTTGTGAGAAGTGGGCGGATCAGTTTTAAAATTTGTAAGTTTAGCAAATAGAGTTTGACCAACAAACGATACGTTAATGTGTCCTGCAACGTTTTATAAATTTAAACAAGTTTCTGCGCCCTGCGTAATAAAAAATTCAAACTTTAAAAATTAAATATATGGATTTCATCTAGTTAGGGTTGATATTTTTATCCATTTTAAAATTTATCATCCTGAACATCATCAAAGATTAGTTGTGAATATTATTTGTAATCAAGTCTTTTATTGAGATCATTTGAAATCAGTTTCAAATAAATTTTGATTTAAATAAATGCGTGACAGCATTCCGCATAATACGCGGCGCAGCATCCAAAATGGTTGGTGGTTACTTTGCTTTGGCAGAAGATGATGTAAAAAAATTTCTTAACTCCGGCTGTCATTGTGGGGAGAAGGTTGTGAATTCAAACATGAAAATTTTTGCATTTTATCAAAAAACTCAGGGTTTAACATATGTTGTATAATAGATCATCATTTGATTGATCTAAAGAAAACTTGGTTTCATTTATCTTTGGCAGCCAGAATACTCTCTGGCATCGAAAATCCAGCCGATATTCTGGTTGTTTCCAGTTCAGCCATCAGCCACGTGAGTAATATTGGATTAAAATCTAGCGAGCCGTATTGAAATTTGCTTCCTACACAAAGTGCTCTGTTATCGCAGGAAATTATACACCTGGGACCCTGACAAATCAGTCTCAGGTGAATTTCAAGGAACCGAGGATCATTGTAGTTGCAGACCCAATTACTGATAGTCAGGTAATTATCGAATCTGCTTGTATGGGTATCCCGGTGATAGCAATGTGCAACACTGGGTGCCCTCTAAACTATATAGATGTTGTAATTCCGTGCAATAATAGGGGAGTTTATTCTGTTGGTGTTATTTGGTGGATGCTAACGAGAGAGATCCTTCGGTTTAAGGGTGTTTTGGAGCGATCAAAAGAATGGGATGTTATGGTTGACATGTTCTTTCAACGAGATCAAAACGTGGAAGAAAAAGAAAAAGTTGAAATTGACATTCCAAGAGGACTTAAAGTTGAAGATGAAAAAAGGTTCAGAATGAAGAAAAAGATCCAACTCATGATGAAATGTCAAATTTCATTTACGATACGTTCCATAATTGGAACAGACACCTGGGACTCAATTATATACTAGTAGAGTATAAAGTTTGAAATATGGTTATGTTTAAACCTCTTCATTCTTGTGAAATTTATCCCTTTTGATGTAACTATTTGTTTTGATGTCAGAAAATCACGGTATCACCTTAAAAATGTTTATTTCAAAGTTTTTGTGTGTTTGAAAATTTTAGCGAATATGATTTGAGATTTGATGCATAAACGTGTATACTTTCTTAATTCTAGCTCGATTTTCATTTTCTTTGGAAGTGGATTGTTTTCGTTTTCGTAGTTAAAGACGAAAGAATGATTTCTCTTTTTGCTGATGCACGTGTTATAGATTTTCATAAAATAATATTTATCCGAATTAAAATATTTTGAATATCTTTGAGAAATGTTTTTTTCGCGAACATGAAGTTAAATTTTTGTATGATTAAAATATGAAATTGACACATATTAAAATTATTTAGAGTTGCAAAGTTTAATTAAAAGGCGAAAGGAAGCGAAATTTTTTTTATCGATGGTATAAACGTCTATCGAGCCATTTTAACTTGTGACATACACCAGGATGAGAAAAGTTTATTACGGCACTTATAAAATGATCATCACCCGAAAGTACGCCATTATCACTAGAGGTACATCACAAGGCTTTTACATATAATTCACAAAGTTGATTTGATTTTTCGAATTTCTCAATGTAATGATCTGCTACGAATTTAATTTGGTGTATGAAACTATTTTATACTTTGTTCTTGAGAAGTCTATGAATTTCCTGAGTGTGTACATTCTTCCCATATTCCAATTATTTCCTTGCGATATCATAATTACATTCATGTTGGAATCGATAAAGAAAGTTATAAATCATCCAAATTCATCTTCTCTTGCTATTGGTGATGTTTTTTAAGCTTTTATAATATATTTCAGATTTTAACTATACATACGCGACTAATAAATCGTCTTTACTTAAATTTCAGCAATATCTCACTCAATGAAATATATGTAAATCTGTTAGATTTTTTTCTTTCTCAACTAAAACTGTTGTGCAATTAAAAGACTCTGGAAAGCAATGATTTAGTAATCCTATTTAGTTAAAATTCATATCCAACAACACAGAAACCAATTGAAAGGAAATTTCTTCTGGACGAAAAATTGCGGCGAACCTTAACTAAATATTACAGTACGGGACGCATTAGAGACGTATTGAGTACAAATCTCCCACCTCTAGAAACTCGATTCGTTAAGACACAAGTCCAAACAAAAAGAATGGAACTCCAGAAAGCTAAATTATCAGTTTGTACAAATTCGCAATGTGGCTTAGTGACACGCCAACTCAACAAGACGCAGAGGAGACAATGGTGGAGAGGTAAGTCCAACATAAAGAAACGGTAAGAGAGTGAGAGTCACACTACCTGACACTAGATGTTTACACCTGAAAGTGGGGAGGTCCTGAACGGCAAAAAAATGTCAGCAGAGCTTCACAGAAAAGCGTAAATAAACACAAACTTCCTTCATAAGATGGCTGTATACTTGAAACTGTTTGAAAAAAATTAACGTCATGCGCACATCAATTCAGAAATGATCAGTGTACAGATTCAGTATATGGAAATTAAACGACGTTTATGACAAGATAAAAAGCGATAAAGGTGAATTCGAAGAAAAAACCTCATAGCTGGATATGAAATATTATGAAACGACGCAAGACGACATATAGCGATCTTACTCATCGCTCTTGGTGCAAGATTTGAAATGAAACCAGGCAAAAAACATGCCAAAATGTTTCACAATCATAGGTAACAAGTAGACGAAGAATTGAATGTTGTTGTTCTATTTTTCTCAAGCATTAATTTTTGAATTATTTTTTCAACTTATTTTTAAATACTAAATTTAATTATTGATACAATTATACATATAGAACATGTAAGTATTCCTACGTAAACTGATATCGATTCTTTTTATTGACGGCGACCAGTTTTTAATCTATTTAATATCCCTTTTTCAAGCTTTTGACCATTTTAGACCGTAAAATGTTGATATCTAAATTCAAATTTTATGAGGTTGTTTCAGAGCGTTCTTGAAATAATGTCAAATATGATTATTACACTATAAACATAATTATATTATTTTTTATACCAAGTGAAAAAGTATATGACAAAATAACAGCATTAACAAGAGCCGAACATTCTTTTAAATGTGATAACATTTTGTTGATTAAAAAGAAAAGCTCAGCATTTGATAACATTTTTTAAAAAATATGTCAAATAAAAAGACTTTTCGATTCACAAAACAGAAAATTAACATTATGGAAGCTTTAACTTTGCATATATTATCTCAACTCTTTGACATGCCACATACGCGTTTATTCAAAAATATTTTATTTTTCATACTCATCAAATTATTATTCTAATCATTAATAATAGTCAAGTAGATCAATCTAGTTTGTCGTTGAGGAAGAAATACTTCACCAAATTAAAATTTTGTATAACCGATATTTTATAATTATCCGCCCAAAAATAGAAAGTGAACATTTTAAAAGTTATAACTATAAATAGCCAAAATCAAAAAAGTACTCAACTCGCATGTTTCAAAATTTATTTTCTAAAATTTAAGACTCAGCAGACTTAGGTTTAATCCTAATATAGACAGTATTTTCAAATCTTAACAGTTTTATAAGTTCGTTTAAGTGGTTTGTTAACATTTTAAACAGGTTAAAAAACCAGCAAAAGAAAACAAAATGCCGTATATTTATCATTTTTATAAATAAATATCAAACTCATTATTTAGAGGTGCATTTCTAATTATATCAAAAAATCCTAGAAAAGATACTAGAAAGCTATATTTCATATCAATGAAATTTCTTGTAAGTTTATCATTATATATTTCCACTTTCAAATTTTAAACATGTCAAAATTTTCATTTATTGAAGATATTTTGATTTTTTATCAATGAAGATTTAAATGCGCGCCAACTAAATAATTCATTAACTATTTTCAAAATCTGTTATTAAAAAATCTAAGCAAATTTAGAGTTTATGACAGATCCTTACGACAGGCAAATACAAACAAAAAATACGGACTTATATTTTTACAAATTTAAATTAATTTTCTTTCATTTTATCTTTATTCGTAAGAAAAACAATGGATCAAACCTATCATAGTTCTTTCAGCAGAAATCTACGTCTATTTTAGGCTCTTCGGTAGTCTTCTGCTAACTATGTTCAATCATTCTTACTCATTATCTCCTTACAGAACCGTTACCTTGTGCAGACACAATTAGAGTGGTGGTGTGGGACTCTCACGAATTAAAAGTTAGAATCTTCTCGGTCCTTTGGTCGGAACATTTCCTCTGCAATGTTGGTTCGGTGATTCAAGAATTATTCTCGTATTTTAATACTGAGAAAAACACCACACATTTTTTTAAATTCTACTTTATTATGCATTAAATTTAGGTTTAATAAATTACAAAGGAAGAATATCGAATTATTCTCATAAGATTTTTCGATAATGAAATCTGAGTATTGCGCATATCCTTTAAATGAAACAACAACGAACATTAAAAATGGTGGGCAAAACGAACCTAATGATCAAAATAATTTAAAATGATGACTGTGTTATTTTTAATTTAAATCTAATACAATATCATTTTTTGTAGATCGAGGACGATGAGTACCTATCAGGTTTCGTTTCGAATAATATTTATATATAGGAAATCCCCTTTAAAGAAACATTTATTCAGCTACGTCCACCTCATCAGCACTCTTTCGTAATGTAAAAACTAGAAATCACTAACTGTGAGAGTTTCAACCACTAAAATCTTCCCCCTCTCCTCTAACCATCAGAGCAAGCGAACTTTCATGGAACATGTTGGCAATACAAAGACAGAAATAGTTTAACAGAACTAAAAGCATTTAATAACATTGAATAATATAATAATTCAAAATTGTCTGAGAAATGATATTACGATCAAATCTAAATATATACCAGTAAACCATAAAATTCTTCACTTTTAACAAAATCGCCAAATTCGAATATATATAAAATAATGTCATTGAGCAGTAAATTAAAGATTTTAATATTGACAATAAGAGTTACAATTTTTTTCAAAAATTCTAAAATTTTTAAATTGACAAATATTTCTGCCGTTTACTCGTGTGGGATAGTTCATCTCATATAATTATTAATATGATATTTTCGATTATTTTAGATAGTTTTCTTAAGATATATTAGAATGAATAATTATCATAATAGACTTATTTTTATTTCATTTAATTGAAGCTAAAAATAGACTTGCGAGTTTGCCAATTTTCACCAAACTATGATCGCTTTAATAGTTCTATAAATATGATTTCATACATAAAATACCGATCTAGTGAATGTTGAATCGTAAAATAGAATCATTGCACGAATAAGATTCAATTTATGCAGGAAGAACAAATAAGTTAAAAATAAAGTTTTAATAATCTAGGAATCATTCTACTAATTTTTACAGTTCTTTAGTTATAAATTCAAATTAAATGACCAACATGCGTAAATCTTTTGAAAATCACCACTAAAGCAAAAATTGTTGAAATTAAAAATAATTGTTAGAAATTTTATATTTATAATAAAATATAATCATAACGAATTAAGGTTTTAGATTCATTGAGACTATGATTTAACAACCTGTAATATCTATAATGCAGGAAATAGAATAAAATTATATTTTGATCAATTTTGTAAAGATTTTGGTCTTATATTAAAAAATTATATCTAACTGTTTTTCCAACGATGTGAAGAAACACTTAAATGACTTGATTTTTTTTTGATACCTCGAAGAATATTAATTTTATGCCAAAGTTTATTTGAATTAGGATCTTTGTATCAGGTGAAAATTGCTGTGAAAATATAAACAAAAACAAACAGTTTGATGCAACAAAATATAAAATGAACAGTTTTGCGTGTCTAATATTTTAATTATTTTCAGTGTTTCGATTTTGTTTGGTTTTGTAACAAAAAATGTTTTGCTATGAATTTAAAAACATCAAAAATATACAACTTTGAATTTTAACGACATGTAATTACATCATTAAGTATTTTTATTCTTGATATATTATTAATTTTGATTCATGTAAATTGGTAACAATAACATGTTATGTCGGAATTTACATCAAACAAATTTGTTTATTTTATGAAGTTTGTTCTTGCATGATTTTGAAAAACATCTAAGTTTAAATATTTGACTTTAAAAAGGAATTTCAGAAAAATACATAATACGCTTGAACAAATTTTTTATATTGATTCTCATATTATGAATAATTAAAAATTTCATGATATTAGACTGCTAAATTGAAAGAATAATTTCGTTATGGTGAGACATGCGTCGAACGAATGTCTTCCTTTTCAGCATCTTATTATTCTTAAAATTATATCGAATCCGATTTTTTGTTTATTTTCGATATACAAGACAAATAAAATGAAAAACTTTGTTTTTATTGACAAAAAGTAAAAATATTTATCCATTTATTATTTTTAATTTTTATGTTCAATACTAAAATCATAAATCATTAAAAATTTATCTGTGAAAAAACAAATCTCATTTATGGATATATAAAATATTTATTGTTTTTGTGTTCATAAAATCAATCAAATTTGGTAACAACCATTAAAGGGTATATAATGACAATCAATCGATTAGTTTGATTTGTAGAAAATAAAAAATAAATTAATGCTTAAAACATTATTTATGGATCACTAAATACAAAATAAAGTTTAATCATCTGATAAAGAAATATTCTATTTAAAAGTTTAAATGTTAACTAATGTTTAAATTCAAAAAATAAGTTATACTGTTGTAAAGATATACATATTTTTATAAAAGAATTATTTGTTTAAATATCTGGAAAAGTTTTTCAAATATGACAAAAAACAACAGAGATTTTAACTGAAAAATAATCTTAAGATCAAAATATAAAATCAAATTGTCAAAGTGTTTCTATCAGTGGCACAGATAAATCCATAAAGAGCTGAGATCTAATAATAACTACAGGTTCATTCAGTTTGAAAAATGTATGACTGAATTTGACTCATCGATATCTAATAAAAATACTTTTGAAAAGATATTTATGTTTTCTACTTTAAATTTTGGAAGCAATAATCAATGATATAACAGGATATAAACCATGTAAGGTGTCACTTAACATTAGAACAAGATGATTGACATTAATTCTAGTTTTTCATAAACAAGAATAAATTTTAGTTGTTTTAATATTTAGCAAAATTCTAAAATGTATCTCGTATCAGTTTTTTTTAATCAGACTGAAAACATAAAAATATGTTAAATTCATCTTTCTGAGATAAATATTTTATTATTATTCCTTATAGAAAATAATATAATAACAAAAATTATATAAATGTTATTATTTATTGAAGTTAAAAATTTTCATCATTTTATTCTTCCTGTATTAAATTTATAAAATATTTAAAACACTGGATTATTATACGATAAAAAATATTTTATTCTAGTTTTTTATACATTAAAGCTGATCGTTTCTCGCGTCATGAATTCATCAATTATTTACTATTTTTGTTTCTTCACATTTTTGGAAAGCTTGAAAATAATAGATCATAGATTATCAAAACTGGCATCTCAAAAGAAAGCAAATGTAATTCACAGGTTCAAGGTTCAAAATAAAAAATTTATTATGTTGATGAAAAATGTTTCAAAAAATGTAAAATATATTCTTATTTTATGAATAATAAAACCCAATTAGAGTTAATAAAAATTTATTATATTAATTCGACAAACCATGTAACAGACCCTCCAATTCCAGATCATAAAAACTGGGCGAAAGAAGAGATGGTACACATAGTTCGTGATAGAGGTACCTGTAACTCTGGTTATGCCATTGCAGCAGTATAAAAATTTATTATATGAAGGTTTCTGCAGTTGAATCTCACTATGCGATAATCACTTCGCGACATTTATCTTTTAGTGTTCAACAAGTTGTGGATTGCTCGCGATCTGATGGAAATCGAAAGTGTCGTTGGGGAAAAGTAGAGAATACGTTAAAATATATTCAAAAACAGGGTTTATTCAGAGAGAAATATTACCCTTACACGGCCAAAGTTTGATATATTACTTATTCTAGGAACAAAGATGTAAATATTACCCCAGTAAGGAGCTATACAAAATTTTTGATTGGGTTCTAATAACACAAAAAAATGAAAACCTTTTTATTAAGACATTAGCATTTATAGGCCCTATTGCTGTGAGGATGCGCCGGCCATACCAATTCAAAAAGTATAATGGTAGGGTTATAGATGACAAAACTTGTCACATTATTCCTCAATATATAAATGTACTCGTTGTTGGATATAACAAAAACAAACCAAACCCCTACTATCTGATACAAAACCAGTAAATTTGTAGTCTTTTCAGCCTTGGAAAAGATTGGGGACAAGGCGGATATTTCAAAGTGATTATGGACAAGAATATGTGCGGAATAGCTGATGAAGCAATGTATCCTATCATTCACCCTCAATAATACAACATATAATCAATTAAATCTTCAAATATAACGCTTATATAATTTTTATCTTCAATAGTCTTCAGTATTTTTATAACTATAAAATTAAAACAATATTTCTTAAACGCATTTATTAAGAACAGAATAATATAATTCTATTTAAAATATCAAATTTGATAAATTTGGCAAAGTCAACATTCATAAAATTGAATAACTTTTGAAATTGAATATGAAATTTGGTAAAATGATCACACGTTATATCAAATCTTTAAAAATCATATAATTTTATAAAATTCATTTAAATTATTAATATTTAGTTTTTTTGAAACTTTTACATTTGTTTATGAAATACATTTAGATAAAGTTGAAAATTTTCACAAAAGTCATTTATCGACTTATATGTTAAGATTAATTCAAAATATGTTTTGAAATAGGATGTTATCAATAAATTTTATGAACACACTACGACATAAATATGAAATTGCCATGAACTCTTAATTAATACCTGATTCGAATTAAATTTTGTAAACTTTGAAAGATCATATTCGTTCTAATTGCATGACTTTAAATTAAATGGAAATACTCTTATTGTTTAAGATGATTTTTTGAGAAAATAATTTATAAAATGTGAAAATATTGTTCACAGAATCATTGATAAATCGTGTTTTTCAATGAAAAAATGACATAATGTAAAGCGCATTTCTTCATCAGTACCAAATTTTATTTGGCAGTTTCACTCATTATTTACTTGCCAGTTTAGTCAAATTAATAATTCTTAAATTAGATAGTTTTTAATCGAAATACAAATTAAACAAAAAATCCATATTTGAAAGAAACAACATTAAAAGTTTTATTGCTTTCCTAAATGTTTTCCAGGATGATTATTTATACCGTCTGTTAATGAATGTAGGATTTTGATTATATTTTTTCACTTAAAGCCATTTAAATTCTTCATTTATCTTTTATTTACATGTCAATAGCAGAGTACATGCTTTAAACATTTAATATTGTTGATTTTATGTTGTGTATTTGTGATACAGGTATGTATCTAACATTGTAATTAGATTTTGTATTGTAAAATTTGTACAAGACACAATCAAAAACACTGAGGTTACGTCCAATATGCAAATTATTATAATTTAGGGATGAACATATTTTAAACATAGTATGAGCATAAATGTCAGTCATATTTATTGAACATTCAAATTATGAAAAGTGAATTATAAATATAATAATTTCTAACATTGATGACAAATCAAAATATTTAGTAATTAATCTTGAGGTAAACCATTTGTATTATATCCTCTTTTACACACAAGTTTATTGAACTATCTCTATTTGAAAGATTGTAGATAATATTGAAAAACTCGTTTAAAATTTTAAAATAACTTCAGAATCGATTGTTTTGCTGTATATAACACGATTATAATATAAATTAACTCCAATTTGTTTTTCTTAATCTCAACAACCTAAAATCATAACCTTTTAACTTCTATGGTTCTGTGTATTTTACTTTCTTATTTAAACAAAAAACCTCAGCACCAATTTTTCACTGTAGGAGGGCCAAGGATTTATGATAACTACTCTTTATTCTGCTCATTTAAATTTAAAAATGTTTCATAATTATATTTTAGAATTCATAATCAACGCAATAGATAAAACTATCTTATCTCTTCACGAACTTTATTGAATGAGATAATACTTCAAATTATCGTGATGCGTATATATTCAATGTTATTTGAATTCTATTAACGTATTTATTTTAACAATTTCTAATTTTAGATCTTTTTCAATGAAATTCGAATAAGTAGCAGAGTTAAAGGCCTTTAGGCATAGAATTTGCAATACTATTTTTCGAATCCATTTTGAAAATTACTATCACATACACGAGACAGTTGATGATGTTATAAAATCGAAACTTAAAATACTCGAAAGAGCCTAAATAATTGCGCAAAATTAATTTGAGTTATTTGATTATAGTATAATTAAAAATATGGTGTTCTGTTTCAAATTTCAAAACCTTAATCATGTTTAATTAATATTTTAACATTGGATAATATTATCAAATGATTGAATTTCCTTTTATATTTATCTTTTTTTATTTTATCAAACGTAAATATATGATAATTGAAAAAATTTCCCCTCGAAACTATTTGGAAAAGATCATATTTAATATATTAATCTTTCGAATTTCAAATACATATATAGATTGATTGCAATTTATTAAATAAAGAAGCTCAATAAAGCGTTCATATTTTTAAACAAATTATTTGATACTAAGAATAAAATTTTGATTCTATAACACCTAATGCGTGTCACTCGCTTAAAATACCATTGATATTCAATATTTTCAATTAAAATATTCGTTAAATATCGAGTTTCATAATTCAAATGAGATTTTGAATATTTTAGTTGATAATTCATCGAAAGATGATTATTTAAGAGTTTATTTGTGAGGAACACTTTTATCTGTCAGATGTAATTACATTCTTAATGCGAAATTTATAAAAAGGAAATTATATAGAGACAATTTATTGAGGTTTGATAAAATGATTGACCATTAATACATTTATGAATTTGCATGTATTAGATAGTTTTAAATCAACACGAGTATTTAAACAATATGTTTGATAACATGTCAAAACTTTTGGTTTTTAGATCATTTGAAACCTCATCGAACAATATATAAAATAATAAATAATTTATTCTGTTTTGTTTAGATTTGAAATTTAATTTCTTTCACAACATCTAAAAACAACAGCATTGATAATTACAAATTTCATTTTCTATAAATATTGAAAAAGCTCTTTGGGTCTGCTCAATCGATTAGTTAAAATAAAGATTTTAATCAGTCGATTTTTGCATGACTGTAACAGCGAAATATTAAACATACCTCAATTAGTTGTTTTGATTTTATGTAAACAACGGAAAAATTAATCATTTTGTAATAAGTCAAACATTACTGCCATAAATAACTGATCAAGTGTTGTTGAATTCGTAATGTTAAATATGACCCCTTATTCGACTGAATTTCAAAATATTATGATTTAATTAAAAAGAAATGTAGTAACAGAAGACTTTCAGAAAGGAAGATTAATTCTATGCTAAGAAAATTAAAAAGTTAGAATAGTTAACAGTACGTAAAATTTCATAGGACGAAGAAAATAAAATTGTAATTAAAAAATTATATTCATCTGATCATAAAACAGAATGTGATGTATTTTTATACTTAGCCAATCACGTGATCCATTATATTTTATTTAAGTTATTTTCGTCAATGATTTTTGAATAGGATTTTCCGAACTCTGATTTTAATTTTAATGAGTAAATTAAACAAGTAATTTTTCCATTCAAAACAATATTTCAGCATTTATGAATGATAAAATGTTAACAGCATCTCTTCAGTTATTAAGATTATTTTAGAGGAAATAAATATAACATATCCTTATCTTTAAGTGTATGAATGATGTCTTTTTCATGTTAATGACATTCAATATTGACACAAAGCAATCGTATAAGGCTCAACCTTGTTTAAATGTTTATAAATGTTTTTTAACTTTGAATTATATGATATAATAATTTTATTTGACGAAATTTTAAGTTATGAACTGCTAAAATTATATAAGCTAAAATACTATGATATAAACAGCATTTGAAATGATTTAAACATTTTTTAAAAATACATCTCACAAATTTAAACTATAAATATAATATCATTCATTTAATATCTTCAATACTTTAAAAAAGATTGCATGTGAATATTAATTTTATTTGTAGATCAAAGAGGACTCAAACCTCTCTTAGCTTTTAATTTATCAAAACATATTTCTTAACTTCACCTTTAGTAAAGGTCAACATTCTTGGTTCCATATATCAGAGTTTTACCACGTTTCGGCCTTTTTTCACATTGTAAACAAAAGTAAATTAGCAGTTTTTGACACTTGCCATCTCCTCGGTCTATTTAACAACCGTACATCTGCGGCATTATTTCGATTGGAATGAACGATATTATCTGCCTCATTACTTCCGCAGATACGCACTCTACACTTCCTAAAAATAACTTCGAAACGTTCAAATCTGTTATTTACCCTTCAAACGCTCGCTGGTTCCCATCAGTGATTATTGCTATCAATTAGAGTTAAAATCTATGAAGAGCAAAAAAAGAAATTTCCCCTTAACATTTAATATCTTTTATAGATTGAAAAAAAGTCAGGCTCGACAAAAATCGATGTGATATAATATAGATAAAGAAAAATTTTCATTTTAATCTGAGTTATTTATGTTAAACATCGAAAAATTTATTAACTATTACAAACATACATAGTTTTTTTGATAATAGAAGAGGGTTTTAAAATGAATGTTAAGTATAACATGACACGTTTTAATCATGCTGAAAATGTACACTTAATACATACTAACATTACGAGGCCTGTTAAATGCACATACGTATTGTTTAAATTTATTTTCTAAGGTAGATTCCATCTGAAACATTCAAACATATGACTAAATTATATGATTCACTGAGATTTTTGACGTCAAGCGTTTTATTTCATAGTACAGAAGGCTTTTAAAGTTGAAAATGTAAAAAGACGTAAATAGAGTTAACATTTCTCAAAGTTTTATGAATTAATCTGAAAACAATTGAAATAAATACTTTTCCAAAAAATTAAATTTTAATCGTCAATTTATCAACAAAAAAATTAAAATAAGAAGATAGCTTTGAGTGAGGTATCATATAATGAATATCATGGGAAGCATTTTTTATAGATGAAGGATAGATACGATTTAAATTGAAATTTACATGTAAACCATAATCGCTAGTGTAAATAAATATGTAAATGGTAACGTATCAACAAAACAATTGAAAAAATTTCATGTTAAAAATTATATAAATTTTAAATTTTATTTTAAAGAACAGTTGACATTTTTGGTTCTCGTGTAATTAAAATTTATATAAAAATTTTGAGATAAATTTAACTAAATACACAATCGAAAAAAAACTCAACATTAATTTAAACCTTTCATAACTATAGCGTCTTACGATGTTCAAAGGAAACTAAAAATGATCTTCACTTTTTAAAGTATGAACATATTTATTAAAGTCTGAGCTGAAGGTTAATTTGAAAAATAAAGTCGTATACTGTTTAAATATTTTCCTTGGTGGAGAAGAAAGAATCAACCGAGTCATGACAAAAATATATAAATTGAAATTGAGTATAAGAGGATAAATTCATCAAATGAATTAAAGTATGATAAATATTAACAATAGAGGGTCTCATGTATCACTTTTATTGATGCAAGGATCAAAAGTATTAAAATGACTAATTTCTATCAAATAATATTCTATTTCATCAACGAAAAATGATTTGCAGCCTAGATTTAATGAATATAAAATTTCGAGTAATAAATTTAAAAATTCTTCATTATATTCATATTAACAAAAGATTAAGTAATTCAGTGTATCAAATCGTTTTAATTTTTTTAATTCTGTCGAACAGAACGTAAGAGAATTTAATTTTGTTGAAATTATGCAAATCTGATATTTGCCATTGTTCGGTGAAGAAATGTAAAAAGTATTGGCAATACTGCCATTATGCGTCATATTATTTAAATTAGGAATTCGATTCATGTCAATTAGAAATTTTACGGAACAAACAAATTTAAAAAAAAATACATGATATGAAAAATATACAAAATTAAAAACACTTAAAATGGGATATATAGAGAGTTGACAGTGAGTTTTCACATGATTTTTAAATCAAAATATCATTAGATACGTTAACTACTAAATACAGAGACATTTAATTATGGATGTTTAATCAAACATCAAAATGACAAACTTTTAAAGAATAAACTGAGAATATGCACCAATTATTTTAAAAGTGATTTTGTAATGTTTATATTACTTCATACAGATCTTGACATTTTTAATGATATAATCCATTTTTCGTTGATATTTTTATCTAGATTTTTTATTCGGAGAATAAAAAATTTATGAGCTCATTTTTAAAAATTTTCAACAAAAATCAGTTTAATTAATTATTTTTGTAAGGATTATCAATGAAACTTTTTTTATTTGTATTATAAGTAGTTTAAAATTTTGAAAAATCTCCAAAAATTTTATCAGGTTATATCAGAACAAAAACATACGTTCAGAGAAATCATTATGTATTTCAATGTTAAACATGTCATAGCAATTATTCATGAGTTAAAGTTTTCAGTGAATGTTTAGGAATTAAAAAAATTCAACTATCGTTATCATATATTATAAAAATATTTTTAACAATATTTTAGTTCATAAAAAATAAAAATGTTCTTCTTATGTGTGCAAAAAATCTTTTATAAAATTATTATTTTCAAATATATATCTCAAATCTTATCAGAACAAATTTATCGAAAGATTATAAAATATGATTTCAAATCAAAGGATTGTCTTTTATTTTGATCTGGGATTGATTTCGATAATATTCAACGAAATAGTTTCCGATATATCACCGATTAAATTGAATAAAAATGATTATCTTAAGATAAATCAATAAAAACAACAATAATTTCATATGGTCTTAATAGATTGAAAAAAATAAATATTACACGGTGATAAATAACATTGATTTACCACAATACTCATCAATTTAATTGGTATTTAATAATTGACATTTAGCATAAAGAGTGGAATATGTATTCATACTTTTTATTTAATTACATTTCGTCTTTGTTGTTTTAACATAATTTTTTAAAGTCATACCATTTACATTCTATGATATATTGATTTTTAAATACCATGAAATATAAAATAATAATTTACTGTCAAACATGGAAAATAATTTCTAAAAATTACAATCATCAAACACATTTTGAACGTATAACTATGAATTTAGAAAAAATCAGAGTATATCACATAAGATTTAAATACATTATGTGTTTAACTGGCATCTGTATTTGAGAATATTTTTGAATCGCAGTTATCAAAAAGATGAAACTAAGCCGTTTTATTTGTTGCAAATGATCATTTCCATAATCAAAATATTGGTTGTTGAATATCAAAAATTTAACGAACAAATGAAAAAAGGTAAAATATTTAGTTGAGAGACAATTGCTATCTTCAAAAAAAACAAACATTTTATTTATAATATATTGATAGAAAATATATTTTTCAATTTTTTGAAACAATTAAAGATACATATACAATTTTCTACTAAGTGATGAAACAGGAGATTTGATCACCATCTGTCAAGACCTCACAAATGTCCATAGAATATCGGTCAAAATATGAACACAAGAAGTTTGTTTTTTTAAACACTTAAAAATAGCAGCATAACCTTCATAATCTGTTTGATGCGACAATTTGCAATGAAATGAGTTAATAAAACGAACCTAAAGTTGGTCTATTAACATATGAAATTCGCTTATTTAAATAATAAATTAACATACTTTTTTTATTGTAATTAATTTACGTTAACTAGATTTAATTTATCTATATTTTATTTTTAACGTAATCATTGCAATATTCACAAAACATATTGTCAAAATTATCATAAATTGTCAAATAAAAAAAATCTCGCGAACATAAATTTATTTCTTTTTTGATGTTTTCTTAATTTCCTCTATGATCCAAATTTAAATGAGAAACTGTAGTGTTTAAGATATATTGTGCAATTCTCGGAATAAATTTATTAAATCTATAAATAAAAGCAATAACTGTCAAATAAACATTATTTTACGATCTTTTATGAATCACATGCAATTAATTGATGACATTAAAAGTTATTTGTGATGGCAGACAGGAATAAAATATTAGAAATTTAGGAAAGTATAAAACATTAAGCAGATAGATTTGGAGAAGACTTCAACATACAAAAGATATCAACTCTGATGGAAACCTAGACAATATAAAGTCGAACCAAAAATGATAAACATAAACGAAAAAGATTACGAGTCTGATGGTGATGGAGAGCAAATCTTGTTGAACATTTTAGATATGTATACTTTTCAACGAAAGTTTGCACATTTAATCATATATTCAAATGAAAACACCTCCCTACATAATTATCTGAAAACTGAGTATATTTCGTGTTGAAGTGAAAGGTGTAATTTTTATGGTTGGAAGAAAAGCAACTTATTTTTGCTTACCTAGATGAATATTGAGTGATAACATTAAAATATCTCCTTTTTGTGTATTAAGAACCATCAGCATTAAGATTAAATGAGTACATTTGATAGATCTCGTCGGATTTTTCTGTAAACTTTATAAAGTGTAAAGATGGTTCTGGCTAGGACAAATTGTGATAGAGTTCTTGACAAAAAACGTAATATGCTAGGATGTCAAAATTTATGAAAAAAATAACATGACAGAAACTTTATTTTTATCGATGAAGTCGGATTCTATGTAGTTACAAAAAAATCTCGAGGATGAATAGAATCATGTCATAAATTCACATTTCTGTCCTATTTGCAAGAAAATACGAAATATTTATGTGATTGCTGCAATGAAAAAGACATTGAAGTCTATAGTATATGATTCACAAACCTACATTAACTGAAGATTTAAAGATATCTGTCACTGTTTTATTCAGTCTTGAATTAACAAGCGAAATACATATCCTATTTGTATCCTGATAACTGCAAAAATTCAAAAAATAATGGATTTTCTTGAGGTGAATAAATCATAAGATATGGAAATGAATTCTTACCTGCATACATTCCATTTTTAATCTTATTCAAAATTTCTTTTCACCTTGGATGAAAACTAGTAATTTGTGGAGATGCTTTGAATAAAATCGAATTATGGTGTTTCATTTCAGGAATATTTAAAAATCAGCCAAAATCAATTGATTTTTTTGAAAAATGAAAGTGAATCCGAATCGATCTTAAGCAGGAGAAATACTTTTGGAATAAAATTTATGGCATATTATCATCACATTTTTGTTTTTAAATTAAATTAATTTGTTGCAAAGATTACATAATTGGTCTAAGAAGGAAAAATTAAATATATTTTTTTCGTTATATTGTTCAAAATAGAAACGATATTCTTAGTTTCAATAATTTATTGTAAAATCAAAATAGATAATTTAAGGAAACATTTATGTTAATCATAATATTATGATGGCTTAAATTAAGCATGCTTTTAGATTTGTAAATGAAAGATTAATTTACAATTAATGTATGATAAAATTTTGTATAAGTGAATAATTTTCAACAATGAGAATTAAAATATGTTTCGCATCAACTTTTTAGGTTAAAGAAGATTACATAGTGATAGTGAACAGAATTTTAGAAAAATAAAACATTCGACACATTCAGTTAATAAATTTTATGTAAATTAGAAATAATATATCTCTGATTAAATTTAAATCCTACAAAAGCAGCATTTATAAAAATGTGATCGATAACGCCGTTAAAGTATCACAGTCCCTAAAATTTGCAAAAAATTAAATTATGCAAACAATTTTTCACTTTAAATCACAGTTGAATATTCCTTTTCAAAAAAAGTTCCTCGTCATCTTAAAAATAAAAATCGATGAGAAAACCTTAAATAATACATGAAAACGTTTTAGATGTATACTATTTGTGATTTCTGCTTTTAAAAAGACTTCAAAAAAAGTTTTCAAATGTGATTTTCAAACGAATAAATCCGACATCGTTGATTTTGAAGTTCATACGTATAATTACAAGAAGTGTAAAATGAAGGTGTTTAATATTATTTTTCTCTCCATTTTCATGAGGAAGTCTCTGAATGCGATATTGAGTTACCGATAGCAGATTCCATTGTGGAATCGAAACTTAAAAACGAAAAGAGAAGATTATTCTGTTATAAGCGCTCTGGTGAATATACTTAGAAATTTCATGAATAAATTCGATTAATGAAGTAATCATATCACGACATCTTTAAATGGTGAAGTTCATTGTGATCGCATCGATTGCGACGCCAACAAAGCCTAAATGTACTCCCAATAATTATGGCTTTTAGAGCCGCCCGTATCTGTAAGTACGAGGGCAGTCAGTCTGACATCAATATCATGCCTTAGATTATATCATTTTATTATTCCTCAAGCGATGTTTCTTATGTTGATAATGCTCTTGAGTTGCTGAACGCCATCGAAAATAAGTAGATAGCTCTCATTTGAGTTGACAGTTCATTATCTTAGCTCGGTTTCAAAATTTACGTGGCCAGATATGTACTTATCTGAGAGGTGGAAGTTGCTGATCATTCGGAGATCACACAGCCTGATTCCTTCAATGTTTTAAAGATTCATGCCTGTTATAATTCACTGGGCTCAGTCGACGATGAAAGAAAAGTTTTCATAAAGTGTATTTTGCTCTGAACTAAAACCCCAGATAATTATTTTGATACCGCTGATCTAATTTTCCACATCAACGTATAACAATAAATAGTTCAAACGTAAAACAAAGACGAAGATCTAGTTACATGCTCAGGAGAGTTTTTGTGGTTTTCTCGCTCAAATTATCTGAACGTCTTGGTTTCACTATGAATATTCAGAATGAATTAAATGGATATGTGATTCACGAATATTATTCTTTGAATTATTTCCTATCCGTTGTGTATTTCAATTGTCTAGAACCACACATATTATCATATGAAAATATCTAATTCACTCAAGAGTCACTCTGCTTTGTTCATCCGAATGCTTGGATGGTAGAATTCAACACATTTTATGAAAGAACCAATTCCAGTAGAATGAGATTATATAAAGATTTAGATTATTGTTGCTGACAACTTTGGTGAAAAATTTAAGAGACACAAGTCTGGTATCGTATTATTATATATGTAATTGTCTGAATAATCCAAAGCTTTGATGCTGGTACTGTACCATTTTTGAGATTACGTAAAAGCGAATCAGTATTATGTTTTAGTAGCTAATTTTGATAATTCAAGGAATGATGTGGCGGATTTTGTTGAGAGAATTCTGGTGATTTTCATGGAAAAATCTTCTGAAACCATTGGTGAAGTAATGAATAAACTTATACATATAGAACTTGAACTTTAAAACAATAATTTTCTTATTAGCTAATTCTGAAATTTTATCGATGATTCGTAAGAGATATTTATTCTTTTATGCAATAAACTTTATTCATATTAAAGGTTGTACATATTCACATGTACAAGCCTCGGTATTCATTCACTCATATCATCGTACTTTGTCTTAATATCTAAATTATCAGTGTTTTTAGGTTTCTAATGATCATCAAAAACTATTTCATTTTTATGAGTTACCTAATAAATGTGGTTTGATTATGGGAATATTCCAGTTTAAATTTTTTCGTTTAACATTTGAAAACATGAGTCGTTGAGAAATATATATATATATATGATTAAGATTTATTCAATTTGTTTAAATATGGCTTTGAGTTCACGTTTTAGCTATAGATCAGATGCTCGATGTGAATAATTAGAAAATAAATTTAACATGATTTTGGAACGGAGAATATCAACGTTTATATTCACTGCTTCTATGAGTGTTCAAACTGAGGGATCACAATTCAAAAGTCCCACTCAATAAATCCTGTTCATCCCATTTTTTAAAACATGATAGTATTTTAATCATAAAAACAACACTTAACTTTTCCAAATGCACTAATTTGCAAAATTTAATATTATCAATTACTTTAAAAAACGTTCTTTTAAATTTATATTTTTCTTACTTTTGGTTTTTTAAAATTTTCCAGCAGTATAAATGTTCTAGAACATTTACGATATTCTGTAATTTAATATTTAACCTGAACATTAATTTTTAGAAAACATCGGGGTTTTTTTATCAAAAAAATTTGTTGAACTGATTTATTTTTCAATAATATATAAAGAAACAATTAAAAATTAAAAAATATATTTACGAACCCAGTGAAAAAATTTAATAAAATTTAAAATAATTTTTAATTCCAAACATTTATAAAGATACTAAAACGAGGAAAACGTCAATGAAAGTACTAATTTTGAATAGTTTAAAGTTTTAAAAACTCAAACAGACAAGATCTATCAACGGTTTGGAAAAAAGCACGTTTAACATTGAAGAAAAAATTAAGATAAAAACAAACATCCACAGTCTCTGATGATGTTTGAAAACAAATCTTTTTAAAAATACATAGAGATATTCGTATTCAAAGATAAAAAATATTGCATAAATGAACAAAATTTAAGAGGTATATCTAAAAATAGCATATATATTTCAAAATAAGCGTTTAGATGATTGGCGTTCAAATTATACTTAGAAAATCAATTTCTATTGCCTATATTAAAGATAACGTACATGGCATAAATTGAAGAATTTCTTTTCTTTAGTTCTTTCGAATATAAGGTTGCAAAAAGTGAAGTATATAGAATTTTTCAGTGTTTAAACCTCTTTAAAAAATGTCACATAAATTCCGTATCTGATAAATTGCGATAGAAATAAAAATGCTGTTGTGCAAAATAAGAATTTTAACCGAATTTTTTAAATAGAGAACGGAGACAGAAGTTTTGTTTAATCTATGTCGTCAGATTCTTTGTGGTTACAAGAACAAGTTTAGGAAGAAGCGAATCTTGATCATATGCCTATATTTCTGTCACAGCGTCAATCAGTCAAAATATTTATGTGATTTCTGCAATGGATAAACGCGTAATTTTTTCACAAAAATTTATCAAATTTCAGTAACTGGTGAAGATTTCAAGATATCTTCCATGGAAATATTGCGCCTGTAGTTAACAAAAAAAATCTCTGATTTTGATTTGGATCATGTAAGAATTTACCATTTTCGTTGTCTGTTTGAAGATGGAGAAATTGCGATATATTGAATTGTTGATAAGAATATTCATAGTTTTTAATTTCCGTTTGAAATATATTTTGGTCTTAAACTTACATTTCAAAACGGGAAGAGGCTGAATTAAATGGAATTAACGTGGTTACTTACTGAAAATTTTCAGAAAATCGTACAAGATCTCAGTGGGAGTGATAAAAAATAATCTTAGTAAATCGGTACTATTCATTAGCAAGAAAAATAATTTTGGAATAAACTTCGGAACATTTGAAATTCGAGTAAAATTAATTTGTTGCATGAATTACGCAATTATTGCAACGATAACTTTATTTATCCTAAACATATTGATATTTTTATTAAGTGATATAATAGAAGAAGATTTTGAAATATGAAAGCACATTGAGGCATGTATTAAATATTATTTGTTAATAATTTGAAAATATGTGAACATATACAAACAATTATTATAAGTAATCATAGCTCATAAAATTTCAGAATATAAATAGCTGAATGAAAAAGATCATAGCTTGCCAATTACTTTATGAATATAAATAGTAACAATTGTTTTATCAGACAACATATCTTATATGAATCAAAGTTTTTATTCTTAAAAGGTGTTTATTTTTATGATGATAAACTATTTTGTATAAATTTCAACGATCCCAAAAATGAGATATCGATGTAAAGTTGGAGAACGGAAATAAAAAGGCATATAATGAGTGAATTGGAAAATAAATCATTCATAAATAATAAGCTATTTCCTTGTTTTTTTAACGAACGTAAATCAAAATAGGAAAATATACTTAAATAAAATTAATTGAAAAAACAAATTCAAAAGAAGAGTTCATAAATAAAAAAATTCCTCATTTACCAGTTTCTTTTAATTTTATCTTTGGCTTTTGCATCTATTGGTTATGTTAAGGAAAAGATATTCATATAAAACATTTCCACAAGAACTTTCAATGCATTTTTAACCCTTAATACGTCTTGACATAAGATTTATATCGAGCATTTAATTCTAATCTTAAATACACACCTGTTACGGGGCAAAAATTCACACATCAGTAATTAAAGACATGAAAAGTTCAATATAATTTACTAAATATAGACAGAAGACCAATATTCAACGTAGAGAAAACTTAATTTATTGATACAATTTCTTCCATGATACACATTCAAACTAGAACATTATTTTGTTAACAGATAATATTTGTATGATTAAAATATCTTTAACCGTTAAAGCTTGTGGTTCAAAAAAATTCACTCTTAGTCATCAAAATTTCAAACATTTTTTAATTACATATCAATAAACGAAAATGAAAAATTTATTATTCAGGAACAATTAATAGAATTTTCAAGTCAAGCAGTTAATTAAAATATTTTATACGAGACTGCAAGATTGTTCCAACGATAAAACGCGATATTTTCAAAGTATTTTTCGCAAAAAAAATAAAATCAATCTTCTAAACTTGATGTAATCGATTCAAGTTTTTGAGATAATTCCCATAAATTCAAAGTCAGCAGAATACTCATCTTCTTTATAATATACTCATAGGAATAGATATTTATCAAATCAGTCGCTTAAAAAACTATTTTAAATCGATTAAAGCACGTTTGGATTTTATATATTCAAATATTTTTTCTGATTAATTAATTAAACTACAAAATTTAATCAATTAAAATCAATAATAGAGAAATTTAAAGGATACATGCATCTGATTTTCATCTTTAACCTGAGAAAATATTTGTCTTCTGGTTACTTTATTAAATGAAATATACATAAATCATGATGAAATAGTCAAATTTGATTGAGATAAAAAGCAATTAAAAATAATATAGAAGATGGAATTTTAAATATCAAAAACTTTGATATTTTGATAATTGGAAAAATTCAGGGCAGCATATGAAAGACGAACTTCAAAATTATCATATTGAGATAAAAAATATTTTGAAATATGAAATACAAAAAAAATATAAACAAGTGGTTCAAATTAACGAGATTTAACTCTTAAAGTTAAAAAAATAAATAGCATGTTACACTGTTCTTTATTGAGTGATATATTTTTTACACAGAATAAAATTTATTAAAATATTTTACATATGATTAACATTATTAAAAATCTTAATTCGATTTCAGTTCAATGAAATAGAATATATACAAATGAAAATATACAAAATTTATTATTTTATGAAATGTAAAAATAAAAATTTTAAGTATTTATTTATTTTAAACCATTTAATACAATGTATGTTTAAATGTTATAAAAAATAAACACTCATTATCAGCATTTGTAATGTCTCGCGATTCAACCTTAAAATTTTTAAATTCACACCTAACGGAAACCATCTATTCTCATTCAATCATACCATAAGAAAATTTTATCCGTTTTGAATTATTATAGATAAGCTTATTAAATGAAAGGAAGTTATTCTTGAATGCGCAGTCGCATTATAGATTTAGAAAGCTATTTTAAAATTAATATAATTTATTCATAAAACATTCGATGGCTCAACTGGTTTGATATTTTGCATTTTTTATGATTTTTTTTATCAGATAAAATGATTAATACACATAAATACTTCGTGCCAATCCGCAGAGCATGCGAGGTAACATTAAAAATGGTTTATAGTGGTTACTTTCCATGGTAAGATGAAAATGTAAAAATGTATCTCTTTTCTGGTTGTAATTGTTGAGAGACAGTATAAATTCGAAAATAAAAATATTCCTTGTTTATTATTAAACATAAGGTTTAATACATTATGTAATGTAGGATATCATTTTATTGATAAAGTTAAAAGTTTGTTCAAACTGTGATAGGCAGCTCGCATATTCTTACATCATGAATCTGGAAGATAGTTTGGTGTTTCCAGTTCGCCAAAAAGCCATGTAAGATTATTAGGTTTTGTTTTGCTTGCTGTACTGAAATAATCTTCATTTACGAAGTGTTCATTAATTACAGGAAATTATAAACTTGGAACATTACAAATGAGTTTAGTAGTGAATTTCAAAAAACCGTAGACAACTGTCGTTTTTCTGATCTTATCACTGAAAGTCGGGCAATTATTAACTCTACATCGACTGATACACCAGTGATTGACATGAGCAACTCTGGATGTTATCTGAACTATATTGATGGTGTAATTCCATGCAATAATAGTTATATATGTTCCGATTGTGTCAGTTATTGGATAATAAAGATATAGTTCCTAATTAAGAATATTTTGGATCGAATAAAATTAATGGATGTTGTGGTTGGCATGTTCTGCCAACGGAATAAAAATATGGAAGAAACATGAAAAATTAACATTTATAGAGGACATAAAGTTAAAGATGATAAAAGGTTCAAAATGAAATGAGTGATCTAACTCATTATGGAATGTTTAATCTCATTAACCATACAAATTCCATAACTGGAATAGACAGATGGGACTCTATTAATATAAAAGTAGAGTATAAAGTTTGAAATCCGATTATATTTAAATTACTTAGAATTCATGACATTTATCGCTTTGGATTATAACTCATTGTATTTATAACATCAAATCAATGTTTGATACCTTCAAGTATTTAAGACTTAGTTTTAAAGTTTTTCTGGGTGTTTGAAAATTTCATCTAATTTATGCTTTGATTGCATAAGTTTGTCAAATTTCCTCGATTTAGTTTTAATATTTAGTTTTTTAAGTTGATGAATGTATCTTTTGTGATCAAAAATGCAAAACTTATTTCTACTGTTCACCATACACTTTTTACATTCCACTTATAATAGTTTATCATAGATTACGTCGGAGCTATGAATAAAAATATTAATTCTATTCTTTGATAAGTTTTATGAAATATTTTTCTAACACAAAGTAGTAACATGTTTTGATGGTCAATACATGAACTTACATGAGCTTAAAACTATTATGAATAAAAAGTAAATTCAAAGGTGGAAGGAAATAACTTGTTTTGGTGAGGTAAGCATCAACAGAGCATTTTTAACATGGGATATATACCAGAATGAGAAAAATTTTTGAAGACACTGAAAAAATGTTTTGTAGCGTGGATTGTATCTTGATGAATTTTCAAGTATGTGAAAAATTTAAAAATTAAACTTTGTGGTTAGAATTGAATTTTTACTTTGGTTCAATTTTGAAAATGTTAACGTATGAATCAAAAGTATTTGTTGATTACGTAACTGGATGATCGCATTTATTCAATGAAAACGGCATTTTTTTATATAAAAGAACACCGTATATTTATAAATTAAAAATAAATGAAAATAATAAATATTCGTGATACTTCAAAACATTTGAACAGAAAACTGAAATGATCAATCATATAGATCTTCAAAACGATTAATATTATCTCATAAAATATTTAAGAAATAATTTTTTATGTAAAATAATTAAATTTAGTTAAAAATAACAGAATTTTAAATGTCCTTAAATGTATGTAATTATAAAAAGAAACAGAACAAGGCTTTGGTATATAATTCAAAGGTTGATTTGAATTTTCGAATTTATCAATTGAATGATTTTCTACGAAATTCGATTTCTTGTATGAGACTATTTTATTTCATCTTGTTAGATGTTTATTAATTTTATGAATATGTACATCCTTCCCCTGTTTAAATTCTTTATTTGCCATGTCATATTCATGCCAAATCGATTATTTGATAAAGAAACCTTTGAAATTTATTTTCTCTTACCTTTGGTGAGTCTTTTTATATTCTTGTTAAATATGTTAGATTTTGGCTATATATAAGAGATTACTAAACATTCTTTACCTACATTTAAAAAGTTCTAATTTAATGAAAATTATGTAAATTCATATCATTTTTTCCTTTAAACACCTCAATTATTGCTTGTGAAAACGTCATTTTTATATTTAACACTCAAATGAAATCAGTTAAAGCTCAGTGATTTGTCAAATTATTGCAGTATCTGAATGAATAATCAACACTTTTCGTTGATATAATTCTATGGGATCATCTTAATAATAGTCTAAAATATAAGAATTTTTAATGGAACTACTTTATAGATTATAAATTTTCTTCTTTCGAAAACAACCGAATGAAACTTTTCTTCGACTTTATTTAAATTTATTGGTAACACACGACCATTTTGCAATTTAAAGACTCACAAATGAAGTAATTGTTTAATCCTATTTTTCTTAAATTTTAATGCAACAACACTGAAAATCATCCAAAGGCAATATTTTCTGAATGAAAAGTGCTGCTAGCGTAAACTGAATCTTACGAACATGATACTGCTTAAGATAGAGAGAGAACAAATCTCACTCCTCTTAAACTAGATTCGTTAAGACAACTGTTAAACTCAAATAAACGAGTTATATAATCCAAAATATTCAGTTTGCAGAAATTCATTAAAGTGCTTACTTACACTCCAAATCAGAAAGATAAAAATGATCAAATACATTAGAAGTAAGATTGCCTTTAAGAGACGAAAATAGGGATTAATTCATAAAAGATTTGAAATCAGGTAGTCACACATGATCGAGAATGTCAAACATGGGAGACTTCGAACGGCAAAATAAATAGTCAATAGCGCTTAGTGGACAATCTTAAATAAACTTTAAATTCATTTTTGGAATAACCGTATATTTGAGACTCTTTCTTTGAAATAATATTTTTTGTCACCCTCACATCATTTCAGAAGATATCAACATGTACCAATGAAATATATGGTTATTAATTGTGTTGAATTAAATCTGAAACTATTCAGATGAATTCGAAAAAAATCCGAGTTTGATATGAAATATAAAACGAAAGGATGTCAGACGATATAAAGCGATCATATTTATCGTTCTTAGCGAAATATTCTCCTAGAACTCATGAAACAGAAACTTACCAGAATATTTCAAAATCACAGGTCACAAGTCGAAGAAGAATTTCATTTTGTTACTCTATTTTTGACAAGCTTATTATTTTTTGTTACTTTTTTTAAAATAAATTTAATTATTGATAAAATTTAACAAATAATACATGTAATATTCCTTATTAAACTGATATCAATTATTTTTTGGTGATGATCAGTTTATGATCTCTTAATTATACCTTTGACACACTTTCGAGAACTCTCAACCATATAATTTTGATATAGGAATTCTATTTGTATGAGGTCGAGTGTTCGTGAAATTATGTGAAACATGATTATAAGATGATAAAAAATATTTTTAATTTATGATACCAAATTAGAAAATATATGCCATGATAAGACAAAGTAAACTTCAGCAGAACATTATTTATATATGATTACATTTCATTAATATAAAAGCCACGCATTTTATAATATTTTTAAAAATTATGTTATTTTAAAAGTCTTTTTGTTAAACAACAGAAAATTAAAATTTTTGCAACTTAATGTTTACTTATATTCTTAAAGAAATTTTACACTCGACGTACGTATATATATCCAAGTATTTTATTTTTAATTCTCAGAAAATTATAGTTCTTATCGTTGATAAAAGTCAAATAGATCAACCTAGTTTTTATTTGAGAAAGAAATACTCCGCCAAATTAAAATTTGTAAAAACGAAAATTCTATAATTATCTCCCCACAAATAAAAGGGAACATTTTCAAAGTTATTACCCTGAATGATGATATAATCTTACAAAGTATATCATGCGCATGTTTCAAACATATTTATTTTTCTTAAAGTTATGACACAGAAGATTTAGGTTTAATCTAGATGTAGACAGTATTTTCAAATCTAATGAGTTTTAAAACCTCCTGTAAGTGGTTTATCGGCCTAAACAAATTGAAAAATAAGAATAATTAAATAAATATCTTATATTTATTCAAGATGCTTTGCTTACTTATTGATTTTTATGATCAATGAAAAGTTTGATGTACGTCAACTAAAGAATACATGATCTATTTTCCATTTCTGTTATTATAAAATTAAATTATGAATTTATGGCTGATCCTTACAAAATGCATTTGAAAACCATTACAATGGAATTATATTTTTACGATTGTAAATTAACTGATTTTATTTTATTTTTGTTCATAAGAGATACAATGAATCAAACTCATCATGGCTTCTTTCTATGAATGTTTAAATCTATTTTACGAATGTTGTTAAAGTTCTGATAACTAGGTTGCATCGTAAATGTTCTTTATTCCTTTTAAGCACCATAACCTTGTGTAGACACAATGTGATGGGAAGTTTGGAACTCTCACGAATTAAAAGATTATCATCTTCTCTGCCCTTAGGTTTGAACATTCCTTCACAATGTATTTTATTATCAAGAATTATTTCCGTAATTTTTAAGAAGAGTTTAACGTCTCTCATTTGTGTCGAATTCATGATGATGAAAAATTTTACACGTAATGATACTCAAAGAATCTCATTTAAATTAAAACATGAAATTAACTTTTATCAATCTATTCATATATGATTATCTTATCCAAGAGTGATCTTTAAAAGATCGTAATATGCATGAAATCTTGGTATATTAAATTGCAAAGGGAGACCATCGAATTTTTATCATCGGATATTTTGATAATTATATCTGAGGAATGCACATATCATTTAAAATAACCACATGGTACATCAAAAAGACAGAAAAACTAACTTGATATTCAATATAAAATAATTGTGATATTTTTTTAATTTAAATTTATAACAATATCATTCTCTGTTGAGAGATGATGATGAAAACCTATCAGGCTTTCTTTCGATGAAAGTTTATACATTAGTACGTATCCTTAAGAAATCATTTATTCAGTTATCTACAGTTCATCAGTCCTCTTGCGAAGTGTAAAACTAGTAATCGGGTATTGGGAGAGTTTCAATCACTAGAAGCCTCACCCCTCTCCTCTGTCCATCAGAGCAAAGGCACCTCCGCAGAATTGTATAGCGATACACAGCTAGAAATAGTTTTATTTCACTAAAATAATTTAATAAGGTTGAATAAGATATAATGTTTAAAGTATCCGAGAAATGACATTTCAAACACAGCGAAATATATCTGTAAATCATAAAATTCTTCATTTTAAACAAAATCGCAAAATTCGAAATAATATATAAATCATGACCTTGACAGTAAATTAAAAGTTTTTAAAATTGATTATTGATTCTAATAATTACAATATACTAAAAATATGATTTTTCATAAATATTTACAAAATAATTTGTCTTTTTACTTATGTAGGTAAGTTCATCTCATAAAATTATTTGTAAGTTAGATTCGACTTTTTTTTGATTTTATTCTTTTAATATACTCTAATTAATAATTATCAGAATACACTTATTTTCATTTCATTTTATGAATGCTAAAAAACGTGTTCAAATAGAATAAGATAAAATAAGATGTTAAAGTATGCCAATTATCACAGAACTATGGTCGATTTAATTGTTTTTTAAATTTATGTTTCAATATAAATTAATAGATTTATTCAGTGTTTAATAATAAAATACAATCACAACCTGAATAACATTCAATTTATGATCATGAAGAACAAAATAAGTTTTTAAAATGGATGTTAAATTATCTTTGAGTTATTCAACTAATTTTTAGAGTTCAAATTTATAAATTCAAACTAAATTTCAATACATGCCAAATCTTTTGATAATCAGGAATATAGATAAATTTTTGAAATTTAAAAATATAAAATATTGTGTCAAAATTAAAAAATGATAGTAAAACTAGATTTTTAACGTATTTAGGTTTTAGTGTCATTAATATTTTGATTTATCTTCCTGTAATATCTCAAATGACACAAATAAAATAATATTCTAATTTAGATCGACTTCTTAAAGATTTTATTCATATTTTTAAAACAGTAAATCTAACTGTTTTTTAAGATGTGGAGAAAGCACTTGAATGATTCAAATTATTTGTAAAATTTCGAAAAATATTAATTATTTGACAAATTTTTTTGAATTAACATTTTGGTTATGTGATAGTAGTTATAAAAATATTAAAAAAACAAACAGTTTAATGTTATAAAAATATTAAATCACTTTTTTTGTGTTTAATATTTTTAATTATTTTTTTGTGTTTTAATTTTTTTCCTGTTGTAGAAAAAATATGTTTTGTTATAAATTTTAAAAAATCATAAATCAACGACCATGAATTTTACAGACATTTAATTACATCGTAGAATATTTTTTCTAAATATATTAAATATTTATTCGTGAAAAATGGTAGCATAGATAACATATGATGTCTGAATTAACATTACATAAATTTGTTCGTGGATGATATTTCAAACCATAACAGTTTTAATAATATTTGACTTTAAGAATGGATTTCAGAGAAATAAGAAATTTGAACAAATTTTGTTATACTGCTTTTCATATCATGAATAATTAAAATTTCATGATATGAGACTAGTAACTTGAAAAAATAATTCCAATACGATGAGACATGCGTACAACGAATTTCTTCTTCTTCAGCATCTAATTATTTTTTAAAATTATGTCTAATTTGATTTCTTGTTTATTAATGATATAAAAGACAAATAAAATGAAAAACTTTGTTTTTATTGATAAAAATTAAAAGTATTTATACGTTTATGATTTTTTAATTTTAATGTTCAAAACTAAAATCATTAAGCATTAAAATTAAATATTTATCTGTAACATAACAAATTTCATAAATGGATATATAAAATATTTAAGGTTTTTGTGTTCATCAAATGGATCATATTTAGAAAACTATCAAAGGGTATATGCTGACAATTACTCGATTTGTTTAATCTGTAAAATCTACAAAATAAATTAATTTATGAAAGTCATCTTTCACAGAAATATTATTCTTCAAAATTTATATGTTAACCAATTTTTAAGTTTCAAAAATAAGTTATCATAGATGTTAAACGCTGATAAAAACATACATAATTAAATTGAACGAATTATTTGTTTAAATATCTGGCGAAGTTACTCAAATATAACAAAAAACACTGTTAACATAAAAAATTATATTTGACAAATACTATGCCTCTGATATTAAGCCGTAATAAACATAAAAAAGATTTTTATCAAAAAGAATCTTAAGAAGCAAATATTTATAAAATTGTCAACTGGATTCTAATAGTGTAGCAAAGAGAAATCCAGACAGAGTTGATATCGAATCATAAATACACATTAATTCAATTTGAGAAATGTAAAATTGAATTTGACTCATCTATACCTTATAAAAATAAAAATACATTTGAAAAGATATTTATCTTAACTACATAAAATTTTGGTAACAATATTCAATGATATTACATGATATAAACCATATAATGTCATTTAACATTAGAACATGATGATAAAGACATCTATTTTAGTTTTTATTTTTTTCAAAAACAAGAATTAAATTTTTGTGATTTTAATATTTGCAAAATGTTAAAATGCGTGTCATATCAGTATATGTTTTTTTAAATCAGACTGAAAACATAAAAATACGTAAATTCAACCTTCTGAGACAAATATTTTATGTTATTCCTCATACAAAATAATATAATGAAAAATTATATTAATTTTCTTATTGATTGGAGTTGAAAATTTTTTACTTTTAATTTTCGTCAGGCTTTAAATTGATAAGATGTTTAAAACACTGGATTATTATAATATGACACAAAATATTTTATCATTGTAAATCATACAGTATTGCTGATTTGGCCTTGCGTCATGAATTCAATCATTTTATCATATATATGTTTCTTCAAATTTTTGGAAAGCATGAAAATAATCGATCAAAGCTTATCAAAACTGGCATCTCAAAATAAAGCAAATGTAATTCACAGGTTCAAGGTTCAAAATAAAAAATTTATTATGTTGATGAAAAATGTTTCAAAAAATGTAAAATATATTCTAATTTTATGAATAATAAAACCCAATTAGAGTTAATAAAATTTTATTATATTAATTCGACAAACCATGTAACAGACCCTCCAATTCCAGATCATAAAAACTGGGGAAAAAGTATGGTACACAAAGTTCGTGATAGAGGTACCTGTAACTCTGGTTATGCCATTGCAGCAGTATAAAAATTTATTATATGAAGGTTTCTGCAGTTGAATCTCACTATGCGATAATCACAAGGCGACATTTATCTTTAAGTATTCAACAAGTTGTGGATTGCTCAATCTGAGGGAAATCGAAAGTGTCAAAACGGATAAAAGTAGAAATACGTTAAAATATATTCAAAAAGGATGGTTTATTCGAGAAATATTACCCTTACACAGCCAAAGTTTGATATATTACTATGTTCTAGAAACAAAGATGTAAAGATTTAGTCAAACGCTATTCAAAATTTTTGATTGGGTTCTAATACACAAAAAAATGAAAACCTTTTTATTAAGACATTAGCATTTATAGGCCCTATTGCTGTGAGGATGCGCCGGCCATACCAATTCAAAAAGTATAATGGTAGGGTTATAGATGACAAAACTTGTCACATTATTCCTCAATATATAAATGTACTCGTTGTTGGATATTATAAAAACAAACCAAAACACTACTATCTGATACAAAACCAGTAAATTTGTATATTTTTCAGCATTGGAAAAGATTGGGGAAAAGGCGGATATTTCAAAGTGATTATGGACAAAAATATGTGCGGAATAGCTAATGAAGCAATGTATCCTTTTATTCTCCCTGAATAATACAATAAACAATCAGTTAAATCTTAAAATATAACGCTTATATAATTTTTATCTTCAATTGTCTTCAGTATTTTTATAACTGTAAAATTAAAACAATATTTCTTAAAGCATTTATTAAGAACAGAATAATATAATCTATTAAAATATCAAATTTGATAAATTTATAATTAATTTGGCAAAGTCAACATTCATAAAATTGATTATGAAATTTGGTAAAATGATCACACGTTATATCAAATCTTTAAAAATCATATAATTTTATAAAATTCATTTAAATTATTAATATTTAGTTTTTTGAAACTTTTACATTTGTTTATGAAATACATTTAGATAAAGTTAAAATTTTCACAAAACTCATTTATCGACTTATATGTTAAGATTAATTCAAAATATGTTTTGAAATAGGATGTTATCAATAAATTTTATGAACATACGACGAGATGAATATGAAATTGCCATGAACTCTTAATTAATACCTGATTCGAATTAAATTTTGTAAACTTTGAAAGATCATATTCGTTCTAATTGCATGACTTTAAATTAAATGGAAATACTTTTATTGTTTAAGATGATTTTTGAGAAATTAATTTATAAAATGTAAAAATATTGTTCACAGAATCATTTATAAATCGTGTTTTTCAATTAAAAAATGACATAATGTAAAGCGCTTTTCTTCATCAGTACCAAATGTTATTTGGCAGTTTCACTCATTATTTACATGCCAGTTTAGTCAAATTAATAATTCATAAATGAGATAGTTTTTAATCGAAATACAAATTAAACAAAAAATCCATATTTGAAAGAAACAACATGAAAAGTTTTATTTCTTTTCTAAAGGTTGTCCAGGACGATCATTGATACCGTCTTTAAATGAACGTAGAGTTTTGATAATATTTTTTCACTTAAAGATATTTAAATTCTACAGTTATCCTTTATTTCCATGTCAATGGCCAAGTACATGCTTTAATCACTCATTATTGTTGATTGTATGTAATGTATTTGTGATACAAGCATGTATCTAACATAGTAATTATATTTTGTATTGTAACATTTGTACAAGACACAATCAACAAAACTGAGGTAATGTCCAATTTGCAAATTATTATAATTTAGGGATGAAAATATTTTAAACATAGTATGAGCATAAATGTCAGTCATATTTTTGAACATTCAAATAATGAAACATGAATTATAAATATAATAATTTCTAACATTGATTACAAATCAAAATATTTTGTAATTCATCTTAGGTAAACCATTTGTATTATATCCTCTTTTACACGCAAGTTTATTTAACTATCTCTATTTGAAAGATTGTAGATAATATTGAAGAACTCGTTTAAAATTTTAAATTAATAACAGAATCGATTGTTTTTGCTGTATATAACACGATTATAATATAAATTAACTCAATTTGTTTTTCCTAATCTCAGAAACCTAAAATCATAATATTTACTTCTATGGTTCTGTGTATTTTACTTTCTTATTTAAACAAAAACCTTCGCACCAATTTTGCACTGTACGAGTGACATGGATTTATGATAACTATTCTTTTATCTGCTCATTTAAAGTTAAAAATTTTTCATAATTATATTTTAGAATTCATAAACAACGTAAAAGAAAAAACTATCTTCTCGCTTCACGAACTTTATTGAATGAGATAATACTTCAAATTATCGTGATGCGTATATATTCAATGTTATTTGAATTCTATTAACGTATTTATTTTAACAATTTCTAATTTTAGATCTTTTTCAATGAAATTCGAATAAGTAGCAGAGTTAAAGGCCTTTAGGCATAGAATTTGCAATACTATTTTTCGAATCCATTTTGAAAATTACTATCACATACATGAGACAGTTGATGATGTTATAAAATCGAAACTTAAAATACTCGAAAGAGCCTAAATAATTGCGCAAAATTAATTTGAGTTATTTGATTATAGTATAATTAAAAATATGGTGTTCTGTTTCAAATTTCAAAACCTTAATCAAGTTTAATTAATATTTTAACATTGGATAATATTATCAAATGATTGAATTTCCTTTTATATTTATCTTTTTTTATTTATTCAAACGTAAATATATGATAATTGAAAAAATTTCCCCTCGAAACTATCTTGAAAAGATCATATTTAATATATTAATCTTTCGAATTTCAAATACATATATCGATTGATTGCAATTTATTAAATAAAGAAGCTCAATAAAGCGTTCATATTTTTAAACAAATTATTTGATACTAAGAATAAAATTTTGATTCTATAACACCTAATGCGTGTCACTCGCTTAAAATACCATTGATATTCAATATTTTCAATTAAAATATTCGTTAAATATCGAGTTTCATAATTCAAATGAGATTTTGAATATTTTAGTTGATAATTCATCGAAAGATGATTATTTAAGAGTGTATTTGTGAGGAACACTTTTCTCTGTCAGATGTAATTACATTCTTAATGCGAAATTTATAAAAAGAAATTATATAGAGACAATTTATTGAGGTTTGATAAAATGATTGACCATTAATACATTTATGAATTTGCATGTATTAGATAGTTTTTAAATCAACACGAGTATTTAAACAAATATGTTTTGATAACATGTCAAAACTTTTGGTTTTTAGATCATTTGAAATCTCATCGAACAATATATAAAATAATAAATAATTTATTCTGTTTTGTTTAGATTTGAAATTTAATTTCTTTCACAACATCTAAAAACAACAGCATTGATAATTTACAAATTTCATTTTCTATAAATATTGAAAAAGCTCTTTGGGTCTGCTCAATCGATTAGTTAAAATAAAGATTTTAATCAGTCGATTTTTGCATGACTGTAACAGCGAAATATTAAACATTCCTCAATTACTAGTTTTGATTTTATGTAGACAACGGAAAATTAATCATTTTGTAATAAGTCAAACATTACTGCCATAAATAACTGATCAAGTGTTGTTGAATTCGTAATGTTAAATATGACCTTATTCGACTGAATTTCAAAATATTATGATTTAATTAAAAGAAATGTAGTAACAGAAGACTTTCAGAAAGGAAGATTAATTCTATGCTAAGAAAAGTTAAAAGTTAGAATAGTTAACAGTACGTAAAATTTCATAGGACGAAGCAAATAAAATTGTAATTAAAAATTATATTCATCTGATCATAAAACAGAATGTGATGTATTTTTATTCTTAGCCAATCACGTCATCCATTATATTTTATTTAAGTTATTTTCGTCAATGATTTTTGAAGAGGATTTTCCGAACTCTGATTTTAATTTTAATGAAGTAAATTAAAAAGTAATTTTTCCATTCAAAACAATATTTCAGCATTTCTGAATGATAAAATGTTAACAGCATCTCTTCAGTTATTAAGATTATTTTGGAGGAAATAAATATTACATATCCTTATCTTTAAGAGTATGAATGATGTCTTTTTCATGTTATTGACATTCAATATGGACACAAAGCAATCGTATAAAACTCAACCTGGTTTAAATGTTTCTAAATGTTTTTTAACTTTGAATTATATTCATATAATAATTTTATTTGACGAAATTTTAAGATGAACTGCTAAAATTATATAAGCTAAAATACTATGATATAAACAGCATTTGAAATGATTTAAACATTTTTAAAAATACATCTCACAAATTTAAACTATAAATATAATATCATTCATTTAATCTCTTCAATACTTTAAAAAGATTGCATGTGAATATTAATTTTATTTGTAGATCAAAGAGGACTCAAACCTCTCTTAGCTTTTAATTTATCAAAACATATTTCTTAACTTCACCTTTAGTAAAGTCAACATTCTTGGTTCCATATATCAGAGCTTTACCACGTTTCAGGCCTTTTTCAAATTGTAAACAAAAGTAAATTAGCAGTTTTTGACACTTGCCATCTCCTCGGTCTATTTAACAACCGTACATCTGCGGCATTATTTCGATTGGAATGAACGATATTATCTGCCTCATTACTTCCGCAGATACGCACTCTACACTTCCTAAAAATAACTTCGAAACGTTCAAATCTGTTATTTACCCTTCAAACGCTCGCTGGTCCCCATCAGTGATTATTGATATCAATAAGAGTTATAAATCTATGAATAACCAAGAAGAAATGTCCTCTTAATATTTAATATCTTTTATAGATTGAAAAAAATTCGGGCTCGACAAAAATCGATGTGATATAAAATAGATCACGAAAAATTTTAATTTTAATCTGAGTTATTTATGTTAAAAATCGAAAATTTTTTAACTATAACAAAAATTCATAGTTTTTTTGAAAATAGAAGAACGTTTCAAAATTAAAGTCAAGTATAACATGACACGTTTAAATCATGCTGAAAATATACACTTAATACATACTAACATTACGAGGCCTGTTAAATGCACATACATATTGTTTAAATTTTATTTTCTAAGGTAGATTCCATCTGAAATATTCAAACATATGACTTTAAATTATATGATTCACTGAGATTTTTGACGTCAAGCGTTTTATTTCATAGTACAGAAGGCTTTTAAAGTTGAAAATGTAAAAGACTTGTAAATAGAGTTAACATTCTCAAAGTTTTATGAATTAATCTGAAAACAATTGAAATAAATACTTTTCCAAAAATTAAATTTTAATCGTCAATTTAACAACAAAAATAAAATAAGAAGATAGCTTTGAGTGAGGTATCATATAATTTATATTAGGAAGCATTTTATTATTTAGATGAAGGATAGATACGATTTAAATTGAAATTTAGAGGAATACCATAATCGCTAGTGTAAATAAATATGTAAATGGTAACGTATCAACAAAACAATTGAAAAATTTCATGTTAAAATTATATAAACTTTAAATTTTATTTTAAAAACAGTTGACATTTTTGGTTCTCGTGTAATTAAAATTTATATAAAAATTTTGAGATAAATTTAACTAAATACACAATCGAAAAAAACTCAATATTAATTTAAACCTTTCATAACTATAGCGTCTTACGATGTTCAAAGGAAACTAAAAATGATCTTCACTTTTAAAGTATGAACATATTTATTAAAGTCTGAAATGAAGGTAAATTTGAAAAATAAAGTCGTATACTGTTTAAATATTTTCCTTGGTGGAGAAGAAAGAATCAACCGTGTCATGACAAAAATATATAAATTGAAATTGAGTATAAGAGGATAAATTCATCAAATGAATAAAAGTATGATAAATATAAACAAAAGAGGGTCTCATGTGTCACTTTTATTAATGCAAAGATCAAAATTATTAAAACGCATAATTTCTATCAAATAATATTCTATCTCATCAACGAAAAATGATATGCAGCCTATATTTAATGTATATAAAATTTCGAGTTATAAATTTAAAAATTCGTCATTATATTCATATCAACAAAAGATTAAATAATACAGTGTATCAAATCGTTTTAATTTTTGAAATTCTGTCGAACAGAAGATAAGTGATTGTAATTTTGTTGAAAGTTTTTCAAATCTGATATTACCCATTGTTTGGTGAAGAAATAGAAAAAGTGTTGGCAATACTGCCATTATGCGTTATATTAGTAAGATTAGGAATTCGATTCATGTCAATTAGAAATTTTACGGAACAAACAAATTTAAAAAAAAATACATGATATGAAAAATATACAAAATTAAAAACACTTAAAATGATATTTTAGAGTCTGACAGTGAGTTTTCACATGATTTTTTAAATCAAAGTATCATTAGATACGTTAACTACTAAATAAAGAGACATTTAATTATGGATGTTTAATCAAACATCAAAAATGACAAACTTTTAATGAATACAACTGAGAATATGCACCAATTATTTTAAAAGAGATTTTGTAATGTTTATATTACTTCATACAATTTTGACATTTTTAATGATATAATCCATTTTTCGTTGATATTTCTCCATTTCGATTTTTTTATTCGGAGAATAAAAAAATTTATGAGCTCATTTTTAAAAATTTTCAACAGAAAAATCAGTTTAATAATTATTTTTGTAAGGATTATCAATGAAACTTTTGTTATTTGTATTATAAGTAGTTTAAAATTTTGAAAAATCTCCAAAAATTTTATCAGGTTATATCAGAACAAAAACATACGTTCAGAGAAATCATTATGTATTTCAATGTTAAACATGTCATAGCAATTATTCATGAGTTAAAGTTTTCAGTGAATGTTTAGGAATTAAAAAAATTCAACTATCGTTATCATATACATAAAAAAATATTTTTAACAATATTTTAGTTCATAAAAAATAAAAAATTTCTTCTGATGTGTTCAAAAAATCTTTTATAAAATTATTATTTTCAAATATATATCCTTAATTTTATCTGAACAAATTTAACGAAAGATTATAAAATATGATTTCAAGTAAAAGGATTGTCTCTTGTTTTGATCTTGGATTGGTTTCGATAATATTCAACGAAATAGTTTCCGATATCTCACCGATTAATTAAAATAAAAATTATTATCTTAAGATAAATCAATAAAAACAACAATAATTTCATTCAGCCTTAATAGATTGAAAAAAATAAAAAAATATTTACACGGTGATAAATAACATTGATTTACCACAATACTCATCAATTTAACTGGTATTTAATAATTGACATTTGCATAAAGAGTGGAATATGTATTCATATCTTTTTATTTTTTTACATTTTGTCTTTGCGGTTTTAACATAATTTTTAAAGTCATACCCTTTACATTCTATGATATATTAATTTTTAACCTGCTTAAATTATAATATAATAATTTACTGTCAAACATGGAAAATAATTTGTGAAAATTACAATCATTAAACACGTTTTGAACGTATAACTATGAATTTAGAAAAATAAAGAGTATATCACATTAAATTTAAATACATTATGTGTTTAACTTGGCATCTACATGAGAGAAAATCTTTGAATCGCAGTTGTCAAAAAGGATGAATTTAAACCGTTTTATTTGTTAAATGATAATTTCCAAAATCAAAATATTTGTTGTTGGGAATATCAAAAATTTAACTAACAAATGAAAAAAGGTAAAATATTTAGTTGAGAGACAATTGCTATCTTCAAAAAAAACAAACATTTTATTTATAATATATTGATAGAAAATATATTTTTCAATTTTTTGAAACAATTAAAGATACATATACAATTTTCTACTAAGTGATGAAACAGGAGATTTGATCACTATCTGTCAAGGCCTCACAAATGTCCATAGAATATCGGTCAAAATATGAACACAAGAAGTTTGTTTTTAAACACTTAAAAATAGCAGAATAACCTTCATGAATTGTTTGAAGCGACAATTTGCTATGAAACGAGTTTATAAAACGAATATAAAGTTGGTCTATTAACATATGAAATTCGCTTATTTAAATAATAAATTAACATACTTTTTTCATTGTAATTAATTTACGTTATCTAGATTTAATTTGTCTATATTTTATTTTTAACGTAATCATTGCAATTTTCACAAAAACATATTTTCAAAATTATCATAAATTGTCAAATAAAAAAATCTCGCGAACTTCAATTTATTTCTTTTTGATGTTTTCTTAATTTCCTCTATGATCCAAATTTAAATGAGAAACTGTACTGTTTTAGATAAATTGTGCAATTCTCGGAATAAATTTATTAAATCTATAAATAAAAGCAATAACTGTCAAATAAACATTATTTTACGATCTTTTATGAATCACATGCAATTAATTGATGACATTAAAAGTTATTTGTGATGGCAGACAGGAATAAAATATTAGAAATTTAGGAATATATAAAATATTAAGCAGATAGATTTGGAGAAGACTTCAACATACAAAAGATATAAACTCTGATGGAAACCTAGACAATATAAAGTTGAACCAAAAATGATAAACTCAGACGAAAAAGACTACGAGTCTGAGGATGATGGACAGCAAATCTTGTTGAACATTTTAGATATGTATACTTTTCAAAGAAAGCTTGCATATTTAATCATATATATATTCAAATGAACACACCTCCCTACATAATTATCTGAAAACTGAGTATATCGTGATTCGTGTTGAAGTGAAAGGTGTAATTTTTATGGTTGGAAGAAAAGCAACTTATTTTTGCTTACCTAGATGAATATTGAGTTATAACATTAAAATATCTCCCTTTTTGTGTATTAAGAACCATCAGCATTAAGATTAAATGAGTACATTTGATAGATCTCGTCGGATTTTTCTGTAAACTTTATAAAGTGTAAAGATGGTTCTGGCTAGGACAAATTGTGATAGAGTTCTTGACAAAAACGTAATATGCTAGGATGTCAAAATTTATGAAAAAATAACATGACAGAAACTTTATTTTTATCGATGAAGTCGGATTCTATGTAGTTACAAAAACATCTCGAGGATGAATAGAATCATGTCATAAATTCACATTTCTGTCCTAGTTACAAGAAAAATAGAAATATTTATGTGATGTATGCAATGAAAAAGACATTGAAGACTATAGTATATGATTCACAAACCTACAGTAACTGAAGATTTTAAGATATCTGTCACTGTTTTATTCATTCTTGAATTAGCAAGCGAAATACATATCCTATTTTTATCTGATAACTGCTAAAATTCAAAAAATAATGGATTTTCTTGAGGTGAATAAATCATAAGATATGGATATGAATACTTACCTGCATACTATCCATTTTATATCTTATTCAAAATTTCTTTTCACCTTGGATGAAAAAGAGTAATTTGTGGAGATGCTTTGAATAAAATCAAATTATGGTCTTTAATTTCAGGAATATTTAGAAATATCAGCCAAAATCGATTTATTTTTTTGAAAAATGAAAGTGAATCCGAATTGATCTTATGCAGGAGAAATACTTTTGGAATAAAATTTATGGCATATTATCATCACATTTTTGTTTTTAAATTAAATTAATTTGTTGGAAAGATTACATAATTGTCTAATAAGCAAAAATTAAAACATTCTCGTCGTTATATTGTTCCAAAATAGAAACGATATTCTTAGTTTCAATAATTTATTGTAAAATCTAAATACATAATTTAAGGAAACATCTATGTTAATCATAATATTATGATGGCTAAAATTAAGAATGCTTTTAAATTAGTGAATAATGGATTAATTTACAATTAATGTATGATAAAATTTTGTATAAGTGAATAATTTTCAACAATGGGAATTAAAATATGTTTCGCATCAACTTTTTAGGTTAAAGAAGATTACATAGTGATAGTGAATAGAATTTTAGAATAATAATCACAAGAAACATTCAGTTGATAAATTTTATGTAAATCAGAAATAATATATCTCTGATTAAATTGAAATCCTACAAAAGAAGTATTTATAAAAAATGAGATCGCTAACACCGTCAAAGTATCACAGTACCTAAAATTTGCAAAAAATTAACTTATGCAAACAATTTTTCACTTTAAATCACAGTTGAATATTCCTTTTAAAAAAGTTCCTCGGTATCTTAAAAATAAAAATCGATGAGAAAACCTTAAATTATACATGGAAACGTTTTAGATGTATACAATTTGTGATTTCTGCTTTTAAAAAGACTTCAAAAAAGTTTTCAAATGTGATTTTCAAACGAATAAATCCGACATCGTTGATTTTGAAGTTCATACGTATGATTACAAGAAGTGTAAAAGTATCGTGTTTACTATTAATTTTCTCTCCATTTTCATGAGGAAGTCTCTGAATGTGATATTCAGTTACCTATAGCAGATTCAATAGTGGAATCGAAACTTAAAAACGAAAAGAGAAGCTTATTCTGTTATAAGTGATCTGGTGAATAGACTTAGATATTTCATGAATAAATTCGATTAATAAAGTCATATATCACGACATCTTTAAATGGTGAAGTTCATTGTGATCGCATCGATTGCGACTCAAACAAAGCCTAAATGTAATCCCAATAATTATGGCTTTTAGAGCCTCCCGTATCTTTAAGTACGAGGGCAGTCAGTCTGTCAATAATATCATGCCATAGATTATATCATTTTATTATTCCTCAAGCAATGTTTCTAATGTTGATAATGCCTTTGAGATGCTGAACGCCATCGAAAATAAGTAGATAGCTCTCATTTGAGTTGACAGTTCATTATCTTAGCTCGGTTTCAATATTTACGTGGCCAGATATGTAATTATCAGAGAGTTGTAAGTTTCATATCATTCGGAGATCACACAGCCTGATTCCTTCAATGTTTTAAAGATTCATGCATATAATAATTCACTGGGCTCGGTCGACGATGAAAGAAAAGTATTCATAAAGTTGTATTTTGCTCTGAACTAAAACCCCAGATAATTATTTTAATACCGCTAATCTAATTTTCCACATCAACGTATAACAATAAATAGTTCAAACGTAAAACAAATATGAAGATCTAGTTACATGCTCAGGAGAGTTTTTGTGGTTTTCTCGCTCAAATTATCTTAACGTCCAGGATTCATTATGAATACTCAGAATGAATTAAATGGATATGTGATTCACGAATATTATTCTTTGAATTATTTCCTATCTGTTGTGTATTTCAATTGCTAGAACCACACATATTATCATATGAAAATATACTAATTCACTCAAGAGTCACTCCGCGCTTTGTTCATCCGAATGCTTGGATGGTAGAATTCCAACACATTTTATGAAAGAACCAATTCCAGTAGAATGAGATTATATAAAGATTTAGATTATTGTTGCTGACAACTTTGGTGAAAAATTTAAGAGATACAAGTCTGGTATCGTATTATTATATATGTAATTGTCCGAATAATCCAAAGCTATGATGCTGGTACTGTACCATTTTTGAGATTACGTAAAAGCGAATCAGTATGATGTTTTAGTAGCTACTTTTGATAATTCAAGGAATGATGTGGCGGATTTTGTTGAGAGAATTTTGGTGGTTTTCATGGAAAAATCTTCTGAAACCATTGGTGAAGTAATGAGGAAACTTACACATATAGAACTTGAACTTTAAAACATAATAATTTTCTTATTAGCTAATTCTGAAATTTTATCGATGATTCGTAGGAGATATTTATTCTTTCATGCAATAAACTTTATTCATATTTTGAGGTTGTATATATTCACATGTATAGCCTCGGTATTTATTCACTCATATCATCGTATTTTTTTCTTAAAATATCTAAATTATCAGTGTTTTTAGGTTTCTAATGATCATCAAAAACTATTTCATTTTTATGAGTTACCTAATAAATGTGGTTTGATTATGGGAATATTCCAGTTTAAATTTTTTCGTTTAACATTTGAAAACATGAGTCGTTGAGAAATATATATGATTAAGATTTATTCAATTTGTTTAAATATGGCTTTGAGTTCACGTTTTAGCTATAGATCAGATGCTCGATGTGAATAATTAGAAAATAAATTTAACATGATTTTGGAACTGAGAATATCAACGTTTATATTCACTGCTTATATGAGTGATCAAACTGAGGGATCAAGATTCAAAATCCCACTCAATAAATTTTTTTCATACCATTTTTTAAAACATGATAGTATTTTAATCATAAAAACAACACTTAACTTTTCCATATCCACTAATTTGCAAAATTTAATATTATCAATTACTTTAAAAAACGTTCTACTAAATTTATATTTTTCTTACTTTTGGTTTTTTTTAATTTTCCAGCTGTATAAATGTTCTAGAACATTCACGATATTCTGTAATTTCATTTAATATTTAACCTAAACATTAATTTTTAGAAAACATCGGGGTTTTTTGTCAAAAAAAATTTGTTGAAATGATTTATTTTTGAATAATATATAAAGAAACAATCAAAAAATTAAAAAAATATATTTACGAACCCAGTGAAAAAATTAAATAAAATTTTAAATAATTTTAAATTCCAAACATTTATAAAGATACTAAAACGAGGAAAACGTCAATGAAAGTACTAATTTTCAAATAGTTTAAAGTTTTAAAAACTCAAACAGACAAGATCTATCAACGGTATGGAACAAAAGTACTTTTAACATTGAAGAAAAAATTAAGATAAAAACAAACATCCACAGTCTCTGATGATGTTTGAAAACAAATCTTTTTTAAAAATACATAGAGATATTCGTTTTCAAAGATAAAAAAAATATTGCATAAATGAACAAAATTTAACAGGTATATCTAAAAATAGCATATATATTTCAAAATAAGCGTTTAGATGATTGGCTTTCAAATTATATTAAGAGAAAAATCAATTTCGATTGCCTATGTTAAAAATAACGTACATGACATAAATTGAAGAATTTATTTTGAATTGTTTTGTTCTTTCGAATATAAGGAAGCAAAAAGTGAAGTTTATCGAATTTTTCAGCGTTTAAACCTCTTTAAAAAATGTCACATTAATTCCGTCTCTGATATATTGCGAAAGAAATAAAAATGCTGTTGTGAAAAATAAGAATTTCTAACAGAATTTTATAAATAGAGAACGGAGAAAGAAGTTTTGTTTAATCTATGTCGTCAGATTCTTGTGGTTACAAGAACAAGTTTAGGAAGAAGCGAATCTTGATCACATGCCTATATTTCTGTCACAGCGTCAATCAGTCAAAATATTTATGTGATTTCTGCAATGGATAAACGCGAAATTTTTTCACAAAAATTTATCAAAGTTCAGTAACTGGTGAAGATTTCAAGATATCTTTCATGGAAATATTGCGCCCGTAGTTAACAAAAAAAAATCTCTGATTTTGATTTGGATCATGTATGAATTTACCATTTTCGTTGTCTGTTTAAAGATGGAGAAATTGCGATATATTGAATTGTTGATAAGAAAATTCATTGTTTTTAATTTCCGTTTGAAATATATTTTGGTCTTAAACTTACATTTCAAAACGGGAAGAGGCTGAATTATATGGAATTAACGTGGTTACTTACTGGAAATTTTCAAAAAATCGTACAAGATCTCAGTGGGGGTGATAAAAAATAATCTTAGTCAATTGGTACCATTCATTAAGCAAGAAAAATAATGTTGGAATAAACTTCGGAACATTTGAAATTCGAGTAAAATTAATTTGTTGCATGAATTACGCAATTATTGCAACGATAACTTTATTTATCCTAAACATATTGATATTTTTATTAAGTGATATAATAGAAGAAGATTTTGAAATATGAAAGCACATTGAGGCATGTATTAAATATTATTTGTTTATAATTTGAAAATATCCGAACATATCCGAACAATTCTAATAAGTAATCATAGCTCATAAAATTTCAGAATATAAATAGCTGAATGAAAAAGATCATAGCTTGCCGATTACTTTTCAAATATAAATAGTAAAAACTGTTTTATCAGACAACCTGTCTTATATGAATCAAAGTTGTTATCCTTAAAAGACTTTTATTTTTATTATGATAAATTATTTTGTATAAATTTCCACGATCTCAAAAATGAGATATCGATGTAAAGTTGGAGAACGGAAAGAAAAAGACATATAATGAGTGAATTTTGGAAAATAAATCATTTATAAATAATAAGCTATTTCCTTGTTTTTTAAACAAACGTAAATAAAAATAGGAAAATAAATACACTTAAATAAAATTATTGAATAAACAAATTCAAAAGAAGAGTTCATAAATAAAAAAATTCCTAATTTACCAGTTTCTTTTAATTTTATCTTTGGCTTTTGCATCTCATGGCTATGTTAAGGAATAGATATTCATATAAAACATTTCCACAAGAACTTTGAATGCATTTTTCACCCTTAATACGTCTTGTCATAAGATTTATATCGAGCATTTAATTCTAATCTTTAATACACACCTGCTACGGACCAAAAATTCACACATCAGTAATTTAACACATGAAAGGTTCAATATAATTTACTAAATATAGACAAAGACCAATATACAACGTAGAGAAAACTTAATTTATTGATACAATTTCTTCCATGATACACATTCAAACTCGAAAATTATTTTGTTAACAGATAATATTTGTATGATTAAAATATCTTTACCCTTAAAGCTTGTGGTTCAAAAAAATTCACTCTTAGTCATCAAAATTTCAAACATTTTTTATTTACACATCAATAAAAGAAAATGAAAAATTTATTATTCAGTAACAATTAATAGAATTTTCAATTCAAGCAGTTAATTAAAATATTTTATACGAGACTGCAAGATTGTTCCAACGATAAAACGCGATATTTTCAAAGTATTTTTCGCAAAAAACATAAAATCAATCCTCTAAACTTGGATGTAATCGATTCAAGTTTTTTAGATAATTCCCATAAATTCAAAGTCAGCAGAATACTCTTCATCTTCTTTATAATATACTCATAGGAATCGATATTTATCAAATCAGTCGCATAAAAAACTATTTTAAATCGATTAAAGCACGTGTGGATTTTATATATTCAAATATTCTTTCTGATTAATTAATTAATCTACAAAATTTAATCAATTAAAATCAATAATAGAGAAATTTAAAGGATACATGCATCTGATTTTCATCTTTAACCTGAGAAAATATTTGTCTTCTGGCGACTTTATAAAATGAAAATATACATAAAACATGATGAAATAGACAAATTTGATTGAGATAAAAGTAATCAAAAATATTAAAGAAGATGGAATTTTAAATATCAAAAACTTTGATATTTAGACAAGTGGAAATACTCAGGGAAGGATCTGAAAAAAGAACTTCAAAATTATCATTATAAGATGAAAAAATATTAGAAATATGACAAACATAAAAAATTAATACAAGTGATTCAAATTAAAGAGATTTAACTCTAAAAGTTAAAAAATAAAATTAATAGCATGTAACACTGTTCTTTATTGAGAAACATATTTTTTACACAAAATAAAATTTATAAAATATTTTACATATGATTAACATTATTAAAAATCTTAATTCGATTTCAGTTCAATGAAATAGAACTAAAAATGAAAAATATACAAAAAAATGTATATTTTTTATGAAATGTAAAAATTAGAATTTTAAGTTTTTATTTATTAAAAACCTTTGAAAACAATGTATGTTTAAATGTTATAAAGTAAATAAACACTCATTATCAGCATTTGTAATGTCTCGCGATTCAACCTTAAAATTTTTAAATTCACACCTAACGGAAACCACTATTCTCATTCAAACATACCATTGGAAAATTTTCAAAGTTTTTCTCATTGTATATTATAGATAAGCTTATTAAATGAAAGAAAGATGTTCTGGAATTCTCAATCGCATCATAGATTTAGAAAGCTATTTTAAAATTAATATCCTTAATTAGTTAAATATTCGATGGCTAAACAGGTTTGATATATTGCATTTTTTATGATTTTTTGAATCAGATAAAATGATTAATACACATAAATACTTCGTGCCCATCCGCTGAGCATGCGAAGTAACATTAAAAATGGTTTATAGTGGTTACTTTCCATGGTAAGATGAAAATGTAAAAAGATCCTCTTTTCTTGTTGTAATTGTTGAGAGACAGTATAAATTCGAAAATGGAAACTTACCTCGTTTATTATAAAACATAAGGTTTAATACATTATGTAATGTAGGATATCATTTTATTGATAAAGGTAAAAGTTTGTTCAAACTGTGATAGGCAGCTCGCATATTCTTACATCATGAATCTGGAAGATAGTTTGGTGTTTCCAGTTCGCCAAAAAGCCATGTAAGATTATTAGGTTTTGTTTTGCTTGCTGTACTGAAATAATCTTCATATACGAAGTGTTCATTAATTACAGGAAATTATAAACTTGGAACCTTACAAATGAGTTTATAGTGAATTTCAAAAAACAGAAGATAACTGTCGTTTTTTGATCTTATCACTGAAAGTCGGGAAATTGTTAACTCTATGTCAACTGATATACCAGTGGTCGACATGTTCAAATCTGGATGTTATCTGAACTATATTGATGGTGTAATTCCATGCAATAAGATTTATATATGTTCCGATTGTGTCAGTTATTGGATATTAACTATATAGTTCCTAATTTTAGAATATTTTGAATCGAATAAAATAAAAGGATGTTGTGGTTGGCATGTTCTGCCAACGGAATAAAAATATGGAAGAAACATGAAAAATTAACATTTATAGAGGACATAAAGTTAAAGATGATAAAAGGTTCAAAATGAAATGAGTGATCTAACTCATTATGGAATGTTTAATCTCATTAACCATACAAATTCCATAACCTGGAATAGACAGATGGGACTCTATTATATAAAAGTAGAGTATAAAGTTTGAAATCGGATTATATTTAAATTACTTTTAATTCATGACCTTTATCTCTTTGGATTATAACTCGTTGTATTTTAACAACAAATCAATGTTTGATACAATCAAGTATTAAAGACTTAGTTTTAAAAGTTTTTCTTTGTGTATGAAAATTTCATCGAATATATGATTTGATTGCATAAGGTTGTCAAATTACCTCTATTTAGTTATTTAAAGTTGATGAATGTATCTATTGTGATCAAAAATGCAAAAATTATTTCTCTTGCTCACCATACACTTTTTACATTCCACTTATTATAGTTTATTATAGATTACGTCGGAGCTATGAATAAAAATATTAATTCTATGTTTGATAAGTTTTATGAAATATTTTTTCTAACACAAAGTAGTAACATGTTTTTATGGTCAATAAATGAACTTACATGAGCTTAAAACTATAATGAATAAAAAAGTAAATTCAAAAGGTGGAAGGAAATAACTTGTTTTGGTGAGGTAAGCACCAACAGAGCATTTGTAACATGGGATATATACCAGAATGAGAAAAATTTTTGAAGTCACTGAAAAAATGTTTTGTAGCGTGGATTGTATCTTGATGAATTTTCAAGTCTCTTAAAAAATTTTAAAAATAAAAATTTGTGGTTAGACTTGAATTTTTACTTGGTTCATTTTTGAAAATGTTAACGTATGAATCAAAAGTATTTGTTGGTTACGTAACTTGATGATCGCATTTATTCAATGAAAAAGATATTTTTTACATGAAAGAACACCGTATATTTATAAATTAAAAATAAATGAAAATAATAAATATTCGTGATACTTCAAAACATTTGAAGATAAAACTGAAATGATCAATCATATAACTCTTCAAAACGACTAATATTATCTCAGAAAATATTTAATAAATAATTTGTTATGAAAAATAATTAAATTTAGTTATAAATAAGAGAATTTTAAATGTCCTTAAATGTATGTAATTATAAAAAAAGAAACAGAACAAGGCTTTGGTATATAATTCAAAGGTTGATTTGAATTTTCGAATTTATCAATTGAATTATTTTCTACGAAATCGATTTCTTGCATGAGACTATTTTATTTCATCTTGTTGAGGATGTTTATTAATTTTATGAATATGTACATCCTTCCCCTGTTTAAATTCTTTATTTGCCATGTCATATTCATCCTAAAATCGATAATGTGATAAAGAAACCTTTGAAATTTATTTTCTCTTACCATTGGTGAGGCTTTTTATATTCTTGTTTAATATGTTAGATTTTGGCTATATATAAGAAATTACAATATATTCATTACCTACATTTAAAAAAGTTCTAATTTAATGAAAATTATGTAAATTCATATCATTTTTTCCTTTAAACACCTCACTTATTGCTTGTGAAAACGTCATTTTTATATTTAACAGTCGAATGAAATCGGTTAAAGCTCAGTGATTTGTCAAATTATTGCAGTATCTGAATGAATAATCAACACTTTTCGTTGATATAATTCTATGGGATCATCTTAATAATAGTCTAAAATATAAGAATTTTTAATGGAACTACTATATAGATTATAAATTTTCTTCTTTCGAAAACAACAGAATGAAACTCTTCTTCGACTTTATTTAAATTTATTGGTAACACACGACCATTTTGCAATTTAAAGACTCACAAATGAAGTAATTGTTTAATCCTATTTTTCTTAAATTTTAATGCAACAACACTGAAAATCATCCAAAGGCAATATTTTCTGAATGAAAAAGTGCTGCTAGCGTAAACTGAATCTTACGAACATGATACTGCTTAAGATAGAGAGAACAAATCTCACTCCTCTTAAACTAGATTCGTTAAGACAACTGTTAAACTCAAATAAACGAGTTATATAATCCAAAATATTCAGTGTGCAGAAATTCATTAAAGTGCTTACACTCCAAATCAGAAAGATAATTATGATCAAATACATGAGAAGTAAGATTGCCTTTAAGAGACGAAAATAGGGATTAATTCATAAAAAATTTGACATCAAATAGTCACACATGATCGAGAATGTCAAACATGGGAGACTCTGAACGGCAAAATAAATAGTCATGATCGCTTAGTGGACAATCTTAAATAAACTTTAAATTCATTTTTGGAATAACCGTATATTTGAGACTCTTTCTTTGAAATAATATTTTTTGTCACCCTCACATCATTTCAGAAGATATCCACATGTACCAATGAAATATATGGTTATTAATTGTGTTGAATTAAATCTGAAACTCTATTCAGATGAATTCGAAAAAAAATCCTGAGTTTGATATGAAATATAAAACGAAAGGATGTCAGACGATATAAAGCGATCATATTTATCGTTCTTAGCGAAATATTCTCAAAGAATTCATGAAACAGAAACTTACCAGAATATTTCAAAATCACAGGTCACAAGTCGAAGAAGAATTTCATTTTGTTACTCTATTTTTGACAAGCTTATTATTTTTTGTTACTTTTTTTGAAATAAATTTAATTATTGATAAAATTTAACAAATAATACATGTAATATTCCTTATTAAACTGATATCAATTATTTTTTGGTGATGATCAGTTTATGATCTCTTAATTATACCTTTGACACACTTTCGAGAACTCTCAACCATATAATTTTGATATAGGAATCAGAATTGTATAAGGTCGAGTGTTCGTGAAATTATGTGAAACATGATTATAAGAAGATAAAAAAATTTTTAATTTATGATACCAAATTAGAAAATATATGCCATGATAAGACAACGTAAACTTGAGCAGAACATTATTTATATGTGATTACATTTGATTGATAAAAAAAAGCTCGGCATTTGATAATATTTTAAAAATTAATGTTTATAAAAAGACTTTTTGTTAAACAGAACAGAAAATTAAAATTATGGCAACTTAAACTTTACTTATATTATCTTTCAAAAATTTTACATGCTAAATACGCGTTTGTTCAAAAATATTTTATTTTTCATACTCATCAAATTATTGTTCTAATCGTTAATAATAGTCAAGTAGATCAATCTAGTTTGTCGTGGACGAAGAAATACTTCACCAAATTAAAATTTGATATAACCGATATTTTATAATTATCCACCCAAAAATAGAAATTAACATTTTCAAAGTTATTACTATAAATAGTCAAAATCATAAAAAGTACTCAACTCGCATGTTTCAAAATTTATTTTCTTAAATTTAAGACTCAGCAGATTTAGGTTTAATCCTAATATAGACAGTATTTTCAAATCTTAAGAGTTTAAAAGTTCGTTTAATTGGTTTGTTAACATTTTAAACAGGTTAAAAAACCAGCAAAAGAAAATAAAATGCCTTATATTTATCATTTTTATAAATAAATATCAAACACATTATTTAGAGGCGCATTTCTAATTATATCAAAAAATGCTTGAAGACATACAAGAAAGCTATATTTCATATCAATGATATTTCTTGTAAATTTATCATTATATATTTCTCACTTTCAAATTTTAAACATGTAAAAATTTTCATTTATTAAAGATATTTTGATTTTTTATCAATGAAGATTTAAATGCGAGCTAACTAAATAATTCATGAACTATTTTCAAAATCTGTTATTAAAAAATCAAAGCAAATTTAGAGTTTATGACAGCTCCTTACGACAGGTAAATACAAACAAAAACCACTGACATATATTTTTACAATTTTAAATTAATTTTCTTTCATTTTATCTTTATTCGTAAGTAAAACAATGGATCAAACCTATCATGGTTCTTTCAACAGAAATCTACGTCTATTTTAGGCTCTTCGGTAGTCTTCTGCTAACTAGGTTCGATCATTCTTACTTATTATTTCCTGACAGAACCGTTACCTTCTGCAGGCACAATGTGAGTGGTAGTGTGGGACTCTCACGAATTAAAAGTTAGAATCTTCTCGGTCCTCGGGTCGGAACATTTGCTCTGTAATGTTGGTTCAGTGATTCAAGAATTATTCTCGTATTTTAATACTGAGAAAAACATCACCCATTTTTTTAAATTCTACATTATTATGCATTAAATTTAGGTTTTAAAAATTACAAAGGAAGAATATCGAATTATTCTCATAAGATTTTGCGATAATGAAATCTGAGTATTGCGCCTATCCTTTAAATGAAACAACAACGAACATTAAAAATGGTGGGCAAAACGAACCTAATGATCAAAATAATTTAAAATGATGACTGTGTTATTTTTAATTTAAATCTAATACAATATTATTTTTTGTAGATCGAGGACGATGAGTACCTATCAGGTTTCGTTTCGAAGAATGTTTATATATATAAAATCCCCTTTATAGAAACATTTATTCAGCTACATCTACCTCATCAGTACTCTTTCGTCATGTAAAAACTAGAAATCACTAACTGTGAGAGTTTCAACCACTAAAATCTTCCCCCTCTCCTCTAACCATCAGAGCAAGCGAACTTTCATGGAACATGTTGGCAATACAAAGACAGAAATAGTTTAACAGAACTGAATGCATTTAATAACATTGAATAATATACTATTTCAAAATTGTCTGAAAAATGATATTACTATCATATCTAAATATATATATCAGTAAACCATAAAATTCTTCACTTTTAACAAAATCGCCAAATTCGAATATATATAAAATAATGTCATTGAGCAGTAAATTAAAGATTTTAATATTGACAATAAGAGTTACAATTTTTTCAAAAATTCTAAAATTTTAAAATTGACAAATATTTCTGCCGTTTACTCGTGTGGGATAGTTCATCTCATATAATTATTTATATGATAGTTTCGATTATTTTAGATAGTTTTCTTAAGATATATTAGAATGAATAATTATCATAATAGACTTATTTTTATTTCATTTAATTGAAGCTAAAAATAGACTTGCGAGTTTGCCAATTTTCACCAAACTATGATCGCTTTAATAGTTCTATAAATATGATTTCATACATAAAATACCGATCTAGTGAATGTTGAATCGTAAAATAGAATCCTTGCACGAATAAGATTCAATTTATGCGCAGGAAGAACAAATAAGTTAAAAATAAAGTTTTAATAATCTAGGAATCATTCTACTAATTTTTACAGTTCTTTAGTTATAAATTCAAATTAAATGACCAACATGCGTAAATCTTTTGAAAATCACCACTAAAGCAAAATTGTTGAAATTAAAAAATAATTGTTAGAAATTTTATATTTATAATAAAATATAATCATAACGAATTAAGGTTTTAGATTCATTGAGACTATGATTTAACAACCTGTAATATCTATAATGCAGGAAATAGAATAAAATTATATTTTGATCAATTTTTAAAGATTTTGGTCTTATATTAAAAAATTATATCTAACTGTTTTTCCAACGATGTGAAGAAACACTTAAATGACTTGAATTTTTTTTTGATACCTCGAAGAATATTAATTTTATGCCAAAGTTTATTTGAATTAGGATCTTTGTATCAGGTGAAAATTGCTGTGAAAATATCAACAAAAACAAACAGTTTGATGCAACAAAATATAAAATGAACAGTTTTTCGTGTCTAATATTTTAATTATTTTCAGTGTTTCGATTTTGTTTGGTTTTGTAACAAAAAATGTTTTGCTATGAATTTAAAAACATCAAAAATATACAACTTTGAATTTTAACGACATGTAATTACATCATTAAGTATTTTTATTCTTGATATATTATTAATTTTGATTTATGTAAATTGGTAACAATAACATGTTATGTCGGAATTTACATCAAACAAATTTGTTTATTTTATGAAGTTTGTTCTTGCATGATTTTGAAAAACATCTAAGTTTAAATATTTGACTTTAAAAAAGGAATTTCAGAAAAATACATAATACGCTTGAACAAATTTTTTTATATTGATTCTCATATTATGAATAATTAAAAATTTCATGATATTAGACTGCTAAATTGAAAGAATAATTTCGTTATGGTGAGACATGCGTCGAACGAATGTCTTCCTTTTCAGCATCTTATTATTCTTAAAATTATATCGAATCCGATTTTTTGTTTATTTTCGATATGTAAGACAAATAAAATGAAAAACTTTGTTTTTATTGACAAAAAGTAAAAATATTTATCCATTTATTATTTTTTAATTTTTATGTTCAATACTAAAATCATAAATCATTAAAAATTTATCTGTGAAAAAACAAATCTCATTTATGGAGATATAAAATATTTATTGTTTTTGTGTTCATAAAATCAATCATATTTGGTAACAACCATTAAAGGGTATATAATGACAATCAATCGATTAGTTTGATTTGTAGAAAATAAAAAATAAATTAATGCTTAAAACATTATTTATGGATTACTAAATGCAAAATAAAGTTTAATCATCTGATAAAGATATATTCTATTTAAAAGTTTAAATGTTAACTAATGTTTAAATTCAAAAAATAAGTTATACTCTTGTAAAGACATACATATTTTTGTAAAAGAATTATTTGTTTAAATATCTGGAAAATTGTTCAAATATGACAAAAAACAACAGAGATTTTAACTGAAAAATAATCTTAAGATCAAAATATAAAATAAAATTGTCAAAGTGTTTCTATCAGTGGCACAGATAAATCCATAAAGAGCTGAGATCTAATAATAAATACACGTTCATTCAGTTTGAAAAATGTTTGACTGAATTTGAATTATCAACTTCTTATGAAAGTAAATCTACTTTTGAAAAGATATTTATGTTTTCTACATAAAACTTTGGAAGCAATAATCAATGATATAACAGGATATAAACCATGTTTTGTGTAATTTAACGTTGAACATAATGATAAGGACATCTATTTTTGTTTTTATTTCTTCAAAAAAAATTTAAATTGTTGTGATTTTAATATTTGGCAAAACTTAAAATACGCGTTATAGCGGTTTATGTAATTTAAAATCAGACTTAAACCATAAAAATAGGTGAAATTCAGCATTCTGAGACAAATATTGTCGTGTTATTCCTCATAGAAAATAATAAAATGTGAAAATTTTATAATAAAATGAAAATATGTATCTTTTTATTTCTTCTTTCATTAAATTTTATTAAGATACTTAAAACACCGGATTATAATGATACGATAAAAAATATTTTATTCTTGTTTTTATAACATAAGAGTTGATTTGGTATTGCATCATGAATTCAGTCATTATTTACTATTTTTGTTTCGTCATATTCTTGGAAAGCCTGAAAATAATCGATCAGAGCTTATCAAAACTGGCGTTTCAAAAAAGAGCAAATGTAATTCACAGATTCAAGGTTAATAATAAAACATTTTTGATGTTGATGAAAAATGTTTCAAAAAATGTAAAATATATTCTAATTTTATGAATAATAAAACCCAATTAGAGTTAATAAAATTTTATTATATTAATTCGACAAACCATGTTACAGACCCTCCAATTCCAGATCATAAAAACTGGGCGAAAGAGATGGTACACACAGTTCGTGATAGAGGTACCTGTAAATCTGGTTATGCCATTGCAGCAGTATAAAAATTTATTATATGAAGGTTTCTGCAATTGAATCTCAATATGCGATTAAAAAAAAGCGACAGATATCTTTAAGCGTTCAGCAGGTTGTTGATTGCACATTAAGATATAAAAATCATGGATGTGATTGTGGAAAATTAGACAAAACCTTCAATTACGTAAAATTGGAAGGTTTATATCGAGAAAAGTATTACCCCTACACAGGCAAGGTTAGAAATATAACATGTTCTAGAAAGAACCCTGCCAATTTATCCCCGGTAAAACGCTATTCAAAATTTTTGATTTGGTTAGAATAACACCAAACAATGAAAACCTTTTTATTGATGCATTAGCATTTATAGGCCCAATTGCTGTGAGGATGCACCAGCCATACCAATTCAAAAGGTATACTGGTGGGGTTGTAGATGATAAATATTGTCACGTTATTCATCGATATGTAAATGTACTCGTTGTTGGATATTACAAAAACAAACCAAACACTACTATCTAATACAAAACAAGTAAATTTGTATATTTTTCAGCGTTGGAAAAACTTGGGGAAAGGACGGATATTTCAAAGTGATTATGGAGAAGAATATGTGTGGAATAGCCGATGATGCAATGTACCCTATATTATACTCTGAATAATACTCTTGATAATCGATTTTATTTGCATATATTACGTTAAGTCATTTTTCAATTCCATAATACAAATATTTTTGTTTCTTAAAAATTAAAACAAGCTCTCTTAAAATCGTTTAAATGAACAAAATAACATAATATCGTGTTAAATTAGATAAAAATTCAATTTTACACAGTCAACATTCTATAAAGTTTAATTATATTATTAAAATTATGGTAATTAAAATTAATAAAGTAAAACTAAATGATTCAAAATTTTGAAATATCGTGTTATTTTATCATTCATTTTAAGTACGTTCAGTAAATTTTGTGGAAATAAATCAACATATTTGAGATATTTAAAAAAAGATAATGAAAAGAATTTGTAAAATGACCTTAAATACATGGTATGAAAAATTAAAATACCTTGAATTAAAAGAAAATGCCAAAACATACAAATTTAATTGCTCAGGTAAATTTATTTGTGTCTAATTCAAATTTAATTCAGTTATATTTGAAATATTTTGATTTCCCCGCGGATTATATAAAATTTCATTCATAAAACGTATTGAAATATTGTACATTAAATGATTGAAAAGGCTGAATCGAAATGAAAAATTGTTTTGTTTTTATTAATTTATAAAATCAGTCATTGATTTATTCTTTATATATCAGTATGTACATCTATGTTGACTAAAATTTCATGTATAACTAGGACATCCTTTTTAATAGAATGCAGAATTAAAATAAAAGTTGAACATAATTTTATCTCATTGAAGTTTAAAATAGATAATTATTTCTTATTTTTCATTTAAAATAAACTTTGACAGTTAATGGCATTTTTATCACATATATTTGATAAAGTATTTTGTATTCGTGATATCAGTTTTTTTTAAATGCGTATATACGTTGAAGATAGAATAAAATGTATTCGACTATTTAATAAATTCTCAGAACTACCATGATGAAAATTATTGGTCCCCTTGAGAAGGCAGATTTTTAAAAAAGAACTTGTTTATGAACGAGAGATATTTTTAACTTACTCAATTACATATATATTTATTTAATTAAACTGCCTTCTGGCATTTTTAAGTTGGAAGCTACATTATAATTTTGTGATTTGATTTAAGATTATTCTTATTGAAATACCAATGTCATGTCATGTTCTTTTTTATTCATAATATGAAAAGTTGAACTTTTCTATAATTCGAAGATATGCCGATTATTCAGAAATATATTAAGAAAGAAACGAGTGATGGGGGTGTCTTTAATATTTCGAAATATAAACTTTAAAACCATAAATGCCTTCTCACAAATTCTCAAAATCATTCAAAAAATACATATTATTCGAACAGAAATAAAATGTATATACATTTCATACTGAAAAAGTAATGAATTTCACACTGGATCTCGTTCAAATCCTCAACGATGTAAATGACTTCACATTAGGATATTTATGATTTTTTTCCTTTATATAAATGTATTTTTCTTTTCAAGTGTAAACCTTTAAATGATATCAAAAATCATATAGATTGTAATGAAAACATATAAAATCTTGTTATTTTTTAATCCTAAAATATTATCTTTTATTTAATATTGATGAATTTATTCAGGACATTCAGTAAGAAATATTCACAAGTCATCTTTTGATATTTTTGAACACAATCGGATTGAAATATTCGAGATAATTTTGAATTCTGAAAAAAATCTTGGTAACGAGTTAATATTTAATATCAGTAATGAATGAAAAATTAATTTGAATACTACTTTTTCGTCATTTAATGGTATGTTTTATTTATTAAAATATATAATTCCTTGATTCTCAAGAGATTTCTAAATAAATATAAAATAGGTTAATTTTCATTATATCATTAAAAATATCTCTTTTTTGACTAAAATTGTTTTAAAATCTCATTTAACTGATTTAAAAATTAATTTTATGATTGAACATGAAAAACAAAAATTCGAAAAATATATCTCATAAATGTTCAAATTCTATGTCTGAGATATTTTTTAAAATACATTACGTGGGAACTATGAAGTATATTTTATATAGATAAAAAGTTGAAACTAAAATTGATCAATATCATTAAAAATTCCATTGATGAATAAAAATATCAAAACTTGATCTCCTAATATCTCAAAAAATGTTTAACAGTTTTTTTAAATCTCTCGAGATAAAAATATGAACATGTATTGAATCATTACCAACCCTTGTTAAGTGAAATATTTTTTATATCTGATAGGAAAGTTATAAACTCGTCAGGTTCCTGTTAAATTACGAACATAATCTAATATTTTATAAAACGTGTATGTTTTATTTTACATCAAAAGAAAAAATTCATAATGTTAACAAATTATGACAGATATTTATTCTTTAAGATAGCTTCATTTTGAAAGAAAGTTCCCAAGTAAACGAAGATTTATTTGAAAGTAAGATATTGAATGTATATAATAGTAAACAAAAATGCACAATGAGAATTTGCTAGTTTTAATTGGCTCTCAAATTAATTGTCGAAATTGTTTTTCTCTTTACAATTCAAAGGAAATTAAATTTGTATTTTTATCCAAACCATAACAGAAAAATTGTTTTTAATTAAAAATTATGAGTATTTTAAAGTTGCAGATTTTTCATAATGTTTAGAAATTATTTAAATTTAAATGAAATCTTAATTCCAAAATTTAATAATTTTAAAACAAATCCTTAATAAATAAATAAATTTTCATTATGTCAACTAAAAAATGATAATTGCGGAATGAAGTTTGATAAGGTTTGCGTCACATTAATGATTTATATTTATTGTCAAGATTAACAAATTCAAAAATTACTTTAACTTAATCGATAAATATTGATGTACAACAAGGTTTAAATTGAATAAAATTCATATCAATTGATTGAGTTTTAAAGCGAAAATGAATATTTATTTTTAATATTAAAGTTATATCGAAAACAAATTTTGAATGTGTTATTATAGAACAATTAAAATGTAATGAATATGTTTAAATAACGAAAACAATCAACTTATTTTCACACCTATGAGACCTCTTGATATTCAAAGGAAAATAAAAATGTCTTTATTTGATACAAAATGAAAATAATTTTTTTCTTTCAAAAATCCAAACAAAGAAATAATGTTAGAGATTGAAAATTACGGATTCCATTATTAGATGAATAATGAATCGAAATATGAAAAGTTTCAATCAAGATATATTGAGTAAGTGATGGTGCATTTTACAAATGTGGAAACAGCGTTATAAAGATAATTAAAGAAGATATTTTTGGCACTTTATACTTTACATTAAGCTCTATTTAAAAAAATTAAAAATGTACTTATATCAAGAAATTATGTCACAAACGTAAAAATATTTGAAGAATTAAATTTTGTTCTTTAAAGTTTAATTAAATCTGTAAAATATCATCTTTATTGAAATGTATTTGAGATTATTTTAATAATTAAGTTGTAAAAACATATCTGACATACTAATCAAATCTGAATGTAGCTGTGCTTACGAATTTGGTTTACATAGCACTTCTGCTTTTTCCATCGACTAGATTTGTCGAAATATTTAATGCTGATTTCTTCACTCATGTTCTTATTTGTGATTAACAATGTATGTCTATCAATCAATAAAACTTTTAAACGTATAAAATGTCAGTATTTATAGATAATTTGGAGAAAAATGTGAACAAATCTTTAAAGATCTTCAAGTCGCTCGACAATATAATTCTGATGGATCAAATTTAAATGAGAATTAAAAGGGATTTAAGAGGTTTAATAAACGACAAGTAGAGAATGCCAAAGGAAAAATATGTGAATTATCTTCTGAAATGAATCTTTAATCATTTTGATAAACTGAAGATTCATTTTAATTTTTGGTTAAAGGTAATGTTCGACAAAGTCAATACGATTCAAAATAAAAAAATACGTGAATTACTTTTATTAGATATACACTGGTCAACATTAAAATAGATGTGATTTTCTTAAATGTCAAAAATTTAATTATCTTTATTTTCACATTTTTATAAATTGTGTATATTCTGGTTTAATTTTTCAGAGTTATTCATAATAATACTCAGATTGTGAGAAGCAATAAGAAAGTATATTTATGATTACTCTTTCAATCAAAAGATTATAAATATAATGAGATCAGTGATCGTATACAGATTTTTAAAAATGCGAATAAATTAAATATTATGTGATACATAACATTTTAAAATCTAAAGATACATTAATTCGGAAACTCCAAGTGATTAATGCAAAAATTAATAAACTAAAAAAATGTAATTATTAATTTGATATATTTCCAGGTTAATTCCTTTATCTTCATAACAAATTTGTGATAAATCACAAAATTTCATATATAATAAATTGATTCGATCATGCTCAAATTCGGCATAGACTTCAATAATATTAAAACAAATAATTTTTTTTATCAGCATCGATTATTTTATCAACCGAATAACATTAGAAACCTTTACAGTTTAACTAACGTACTCTCGTGGGATGTAAAATAGCTCGTAAATAGGACTCTTGAGTGATAACAGTTAAATTACTGTGTATTCTGCTGGGCGATTAAAAATCGAGGTTATATTATAAATAAAATAGTTGAAATTATTTTCTTTCGTTTATTAATTTTTTTGAATCTTTAAATTTGATAATATATGAAAACAGGAAATTTTCAGAGAAGTTGAAATTTAAAAGTAAAATTTTGAAAAACTTATGGCCATGATTAAAGATATTTGAAATATTATAAATTCTAAAAATGAGAATATATATTGAATAATTTTCTTCATAAATCGATTTTAGATCAATATTTAATTTGTATTTTTCCATCTTTACAATCTATATTTTTTGCCGTTAATTTTAACAACTAGTTTTACAACTTAATGTTGTGTAACATAATGGATTCATGGAAATATTTATATCATTATAAATATTTGAAAAAAAACTTTTTTATAATAAACTGACAAATATAATTTTTTTTAAATTGTAAAACGCATGGAAATATTTAAATGTGAATCATTCGGCAATAATACAATGTTGTGGTTTGATATATCCCGAGATTTTTCAAAGATTATAAGAATAGTATTTAATATTGGAATTTTAGAAGTAAGAGTATTTCCACATTCAAAATTGTAACAAAAATACTCTCGAATAATTATATCTCTTCGAAAAATTTAAATTAGCTTTTTCAAGGTATATTCTGAAAAGTATGATTTAATGATAGAAGCTACTTTTATGAATGATTGACTTCACATTTACTTTTAAACACATTACAACATTTTAAATTTTAAGATATTGTTTTTTTGAATACTTATGCATGTATTTGTTCTCTTTTTAACATTAATATTATAAATATTAATATAAACCTCCTCATAAAATAAATTAACATCTTACAATATGTATATTTTTTAAAATATTTAAATTTTATTCTGTTATCTTCTAAATCAGTCAAAATTTGTAAATTAAAACATTTTAAAGTAAATATTTTCAGAATTGATAAATCAGTCTTTAATTTCATGGTTTTTTAAAGGGATCAGAAAGTTTTTGTAAATATTTTATCAATTAGTTGAAACTCACATACCATTTTTATTTGATTAAGTTGATAAATTAAAAACTGGCTTCAATTTATAATTTTGGTTACTGTGAGTATATATCGTATAATCAACAGATAATGCACTTTAAAGTGTCAATTTAATAGTTTAAATTATTCAAAAATATAATTATCACTAAAATTATGTTAAAAATATCAATTTAGCGTTGATAATTTCATTTTACAAATGAGTCAACCTAATCCATTTTTGCACTTTATTCTTTAATAAGGTGTTTTTATATATGGCGAAAAACATCAAAAGTTATAAATCTTGATGTAGATAAACATAAACCTTAGAAATTTAATGCATAAATGTTAAAGCTGCAAATATATTTCTATGATATTTGAATCCTGTTGTGTCTAAAAGCTAAAACATCTTTCTTTGAGTGTTCAAACACTTTATTTCTGTTTAAATATATCCTTCTATATTTATATTTTTATATAATATTGTTTTAAGAATAAATTATTTCTATTTTGCTTTATATTTTAATTACTATTAAAAGTGACACAACTCACTAATATTGATCTTTAATCACAGGAAACGATCTTAATAAAATTGTATGATATCAAAAATATAACGATGAAATTTGAGGTAACAGTAAAAGTATATACAACTAAACAAAATTATTTAAATTTTTTAAATATTTGGAATTACATCAATAGAATGATATACATTTATCACACATATATAACCATGACAAAAATATGTATATAGGCCCAAAATGCTAATAATTCGATTAAACTAAGGTACACGCCACAAAAAATGAAATTGTTAACGATTATTTTCCTAGTCTCCACGCAGAACAAAGAGATGTTTTTCATTTATAAATGATTAATAGCCTCATGAATTAGGATGCATCTAATTTGTAGATTTTGAAGAAATTATAATATTTTAATTTATGGTATGTCTAAATACTAAACGAAGGTTAATCAAATAATTTTCTCAAAATACGATTTATAAAATTTTAATTATCATTATCAACATTTAAAGTATTTCTTTCTGTTAATTAAATTGTTTAAATCAAAATTATTTAATCCAAAATCTAAGGTTACATCCATATCTGGAAAAATGATATATATAATAACATTAATTCTCTTGATCGAGATAAATTTTCTTCATTTGTAACGATATTTTATTTAAAATATACAATAGCTTATTCACAAGATGACGTGAAAAAAATGAAAATTATTAGCTATTTTATGTTTTTAATGAATGCTATATTTTATAAATTTAAGTGAAAAAAATGTATTGAATAGGTTTTGAGTCGTATTATATAATTTAAATTTACCATAAAACATGAAATATAAAAATATTTGTAAATTATTTTTTAGACATTTTCAAATTACTATTCATATTAAATTATTTGTGATCAATGAAATAACCATATGAATATCATAATCATAAATAAATAATGAAATTTTCTCTATGTTTGGAGAAAAATATTTTTAATAAAATTTTATTTCACCGTTCTAATTTAAAAATGCTTTAGGTTATAGAGAATACTAAATCCATACTAAAAAGTAAAAACATTGATCTTAATTCAGGATTGTAAAATTAAATTTCTGATAAATTTAAAAAATATAAAAGAGATAATTTAATTTTGATCAAATCAATGTTTTAATTTTTTTAATGTTCATTTTTAATTTACAAAATTTAAATTGTACCTGATGGTTGTCGCAGAAATTTCAATGTATCAAAAAATGTAACTAAATATTTGCCAATTTGATGTATTATTAAAATAAATTTATGGAATTTTAAGTTTTTTTATTCATCATAATAAATTTTTATTATTGATAAATAATTCTTCATACTTGTGTGGCAATTTATCCATTTAAAGAAGCTTTGATCTATAAATTATAAATCAAAGTTTTTAATCTGATTATCTAATTAGAGTAAAAATATCATAATCCGTTCATTAATACTTACGATTCGTTTTTTCATGTTTTTAAAATTAAAAAATGGAAAACATTTTGAATTTTTCTCTCTATCATTAAAGATACATTTCATTTTTTTAATTCTTTAAGATAATAATTATTTTTTAAATCTATTATTTGAAAAAGTTTAAATGGGGTTAAATATCATTACTTAATAAATTGACGATTTACAAAAATTTTTAAAATCAGAAAATAAATGTAATTCAAAACAAAATAAATATTCATTTAAATGAACTAAAATTTTGTTTTACAGAGCATAATTCCAAAAATTTATTTATATTGCATAAGAATTGCTATTTTATGACACATGGAATTGTTTAACTTAACTTTTGAATCGTTTAAATCATTTAAATACATAAATGAAAAGTTTAAAATAAAAAGCAGAAAATTTCCTAATCTTAGTGTTATAATTATGTTAAAAGAGTTCAAAATGAAAGTTAAGTTTTAAATTTAGAACAATTCTCATTCAAAATAAATTAGTTAATTATCTAATTAAAGTTATGAAATTTCGAACAGTTGAATCAATTGTTATTTGATGAAAATAAAATATCATTTTACATAATAATTTCAAATAAGGAAAAAATCAAATTAAAATGACTTTTATATGAATTTCGAGAGGAATAATATAACTATTAAAAATGGTGACCAGTTTAATATGCGCTGGTTCTTGTTGAATTTATAAATAACATGAAAATTAAGTCAAATAATTTTCATACTATTATGAGATGAAAATTCAATTGTAATTATGGATTAAACTTCAACGCCGATGTAAATCTATAATACTTTCAAAGTAATATGAATATGATGCTTAATTTCATGAAGAATTGGTTATAAATGAACTCTCTTCAAAATTTTAATTGAATAACTGCATATTGCTTAGGTTTATAAACATTTGATTTGTTTCAATAACATTAAAAATGTTGAGGAGTAAACATGATATTTAAAGCATAGTTTGTTGCTACTAGTGTTGATCATTTTTACATTTTATAATCATCTTATAATGTTGCATTCTCTATTTTAGCTGCATGCTCGTAAGTGAGTTACATTATGAAATTTCATCATTGAAACCTTCTTCTATTCAGCAATTATTTTGTATTTATAATCGTGCCTTGTATATTTGTATACTATGTATTTTGGCATTTTATTTTTTCACATAAGCACGTGGAGGATCTTCTCTGAATCAGATTAATATGAGGATATTTAATTATCATTAAGACTTTTTATAACTTTACCCTTCCTGATAATATCTTTTGAATTATAGAAATATTAAAAATAGAGAAATATAGCTCTATTTTAGAACACAACTTTGATCTATTTAAATTAATTTGACAAAAAAAGAGGTTAGTAAGTTTTTATAAATTTTTTATGTTGTAATAATTCTAAAAAATTTAAGATAACAAAATTCGTTGATTTTGTCTTCCCTAATACTATCGTTTTGGATAATTTTGATAATTAATATATCCAGAATTGATTTACGTTCATCTTTAGTTTTGATATCATACTTGCAAAAATTCATATTCAATCGAATATATCTTTTCTATATTATGTCTTAAACACATTATTTTTCATCTTATTTTAATACAACTGTTTTCAGCACAAATAATATTTCTTCAATTTTTCATGGGATTTTAGAAATCAAATACTATTGCAGACACTCGTTTATGTTTTACTCATTTATACTCGTAGGGTTTTTTCGCTATTGATACATTTTGTGCTAAAACAAAATATATTATAATCAAAATTAAAAATAAATATAAATTTATTGTTGTGAATGGTGTTGAGTCATAAGAAAAACAAAATTAAATTTTATGCTGGAGTTTAAACCTAAACTGAAATATAGTTTAATTACTTAAAAAGAATCAAATTTTTTGAGCATATCGTTATCTCAGTTGATTTAAATTGTTATAATTTTGAATATAATATTTCAGTTTCAACATCTATTTCTCCAAAAGTCTCATTTGAAAAATGTAAAATTTAATGAACTTATCATTTTTTATGATTTTATTTCATCAAAAACTGAATTATACTTTCAAAAATATTTTGAGGATTTATTGTAAGCCATATAATTTTTTAATTTTTGAAATATATATTTTTCATGTTTCCCATATAACCTTGAATATTCTGAAATTTACTTTCAACTTAACTCCACCTATCTCTCAAAAATGCAACAATAGATAAGTATTAACATGTTTTCTTTTCTCTCTCTGCTTCTATTCTTGAATATATACCAAAATAACCGAAACAAATTCTTAATATAATGGAAGCTACGATTATTCTAGACTTAGAGTTAAAAAGTCATTTTATAAATGTTTTTAAATAAATTACGTGATATATTTATAGAATTCATGTTATTTACATCACAATTAAAAATGATGTGAAATCGTTACAGTATCTATTTAAATTTAATTTATTTTTATTATTTTTTACTATGGGTTTCGCTTCAGATAAAATGTGTCAATTAATATACATTATTAACATTTCTCATATTTTGTATGTTTTTAAAATTAAGAAATAAATTTCAAATTTAATTTTCTAATATGAGTGGTTGATATTCACATTAATTTCTTCAGAGATGAATTTAATTTAACAAATATTTATAAAATTATTTTTCATTGTTAAAAGACAATTAAAATATTCAGTTTACAATTTTAAAAATATGAAATTACATCATTTTTAAAACATGCAAATGTGTCGAGTGTTTTGAAAGTTTCTCTGTCTTATGATATCACGATAAATATGTTGTTGAGGATACATTAATGATATCCAGAACATAGAAAATAATTCAAAAAATATTTCATTAAGTTATCGTCAGCTTAAGCCTCAAAATCAATTTAACTGTTTTTAAACTAGTAGGAACTAAGATAAAAAATGAATTTTAAAATATCTATCGAATTAAAGAATTTATTTCCGTTAAAGCTTCTTCATAACTATGTTAATATCGTAGAGATAATTTTAACCAACGGCGGGTAGTTTTTATTAAAGTTAAGGCTTCTGCGGATCTGTAAATATGTAAAATGCAAAGAAGCTTTTCGGATTGGCAGATTACTCATCTCTTTATGACACATATCATGAAAAACTTAAGAAAATCTCCGAAAATCTGCAGATTGTAATTGACACGTATAAATTTGATATCAGAGATTCCATTATTATAACTTTATTATTTTCTAAGATGAATATTCATGTGTATGAACGGTTAAGTAACAGTAAAATTGAAGTTCATCTGTTTATACTGATCCATTAATTCAGATGTTTAACACCTTTGGTCAAATTAATATTTGCTTGTTTATCTCTGTTTATTTGATCTAAATAAAAGCTATTTATGCACGTACGAACTTTATTACTTGTGACGTTTCTTTATAAATCCTATTTTTCGTAATGAGCTTTGAGAATATTTTCAATCTTCATATCACTAAATGGTAAGTTATTGATATATATTCTTCTGGTTATACATTTTCAAAGGATAAAAAACTCATCAGCTAATTTGAAATTTAAACGACTCAAAATTATAAAGAAAACAGGAATTATTTCATATAAAATAAAAATTTTAGTTCATATTATGGGTATATGTGGCATAAATAGAGCAGGTGAAAATATTGTATTTCTAATAATGAACTACTCAAGACAATACGGTTATCATAGCGTTTTTAAAAAATATAGTCAGATTGTCACTGCTTTGCAGCACTTAAAAATTCTTTCAGAATGCAAACACTCATAAACTTAAAATAATTCTCAGTTATATATTATGTTCAAAAACCATCAAAATAGCTAGATTCGTCAAACAATTAATATACCTTAAAAAGGTAAAATTCTCTGACATATGTTTGTGAAAATAAAATTTCAATCATTTTCATTAAAACTCAGCTTCAATTTATCAATGGTACGCTTGAACAGTTTTGACAAAGGTTCTTACATTTTACTAATATGATATTATCAAATCAAAGAGTCTTGTAAATAAATAAATTCCCTTTGATAAATTTTATTTTGAAACAGAATTTTAAATGTAATTATTCAACGTGATATTCGAGTTTCTATGAACAAAGTGTAAAAGATATTATCACAATAAAATCATCAAGAGATTGGTTTACAAGGATGTGAAAATATACGAAGATCTAATATTGCAAAAATTTTATCCTCTATTGAAATTTAATCTTTCATTATACCACGCATTTTTCATTTTTATCGATAATCACGTCTAATGGTAGGTGAAATACAAAATCTATTATACATTACCAAATCGAAAGATAATATTTAATCATTTGAGTGCTTTTCGAAAGGAGAACAATTTTCAAAGATACGATTGGGTATAAGTAAAATAAACAAAAAATAAATATTTTTAAAATGGGCTCATCGGAACATTCGATGATAAAAACATGGATATCATATCAAAGGAATGAATAAGGTTGATGAAAATATCAAATTTTATTATTATTCGAAAATCATAATAAATAATTATATTTTCATCATTCACAGAAATGAATGCCAACGATCAAAGTCGAATAAGCTTTTTAGGATAAACCCTTAAGTCCTTAATATTTTCACAAATTTTGAAAGACGCCCTTCTTAATATTTAGATTAAAATTCTTGAGAATATATCAGACAAAAGCATACTTACACGTTTTGATATTCGAAAAGTACATTTAAGTCTTAATAAACTCAACCAATTAAAATAACACGACATCTCGAACAGAGTTACGGCTCACATCTTCAAGACATTTTACAAAGAGTTAATGAACAGTAGACGGGTCGTAATAATCACAAAATAATAAAAATCGATTTTTACAGTAAATATATCTATATGATTTTATTGTCAAGAATAACTTAAATGAAATTATCTTACATCTATACGAAGTTCAGGTGATTAATAAAAATCTTTATGAAAAGTAATATTTCAAAAATAATATCTCTTGAATTATATCGAATATTTTCGTCCACTTCATCATTTTACAAGCAGATCTTATTGTTTTATTCAGACGTGAGATTATTTTAGATTAATAAAGTTACAAAGATATGTTGTATTTATCGTAGCCCTTTTCGCAGGTTGTTATTAGTAGATCTAAATTTTACTCTCTAATCTCAAAGTTGGCAAAAGGTATTTTTACTTTTTTTCTTTGTCTTTTTAGATCGTTTTGATCGCTGAAAATCAGATATTTGGACTTTTGTGGTTTCTAATTTGCTTTTTCGCTTTGATTTAGTTAACTATTGTGAATTCTCTTTAAATAATTGGGGTATACGCAATCTTAAATATCGTATTGAGACGGTTGTTCTGATTTTACGACATACTGATCGTCAAACTTGTGAATTAAAATATTGTGCTCTGTGCTTGCAGATGAACATTATAATCGGGAAAATTAACACTTTATTTGTAATTTTCGAGTCGTAGTATGTATTTTGTTTCTCTATTTGATGACAAAGGAACTTTTATCATCTCTTTAAGTACCAAAATTTGTTTAGATAGATTCTGGACACAGATATCAGAGTAAGAAAGTTCGACATTCTAAAAATTGATCATGTTAGATGGATCATAGTTATATATGCCATAGGCTTATATGCAAGAAGAGTATCAAGTTTATGCATGGTTTTTTTCGTTATGTTGAACCAAAAACTGCTTGAATATGCTCGTTCCAATCGTAGTAGCCATCATATAATTATTACCTAATACTTCTTAAGTGGTCCTGTTAGACCTTTAAACATGCCTGTTTGAGATATGGTGAATTGAGTCACCCATTTGTTTACGAATTCATAAATTGGTACAAAGATCGATCTGTAAGTGTCGACTACAAGTGAACGTCTTTGGTAAGTATGCATGTGACTAGGGACACCGAATCTTTACACGATGTTACCCATAATAAATTTTGCATTTTCCTCGTGTGTTTGGGACAGTACGACCATCGCATCAATCGGTTTTCTTGAATTCTTCTGTGGCAACGAAAATATTTTTATTACAGCACTTTGTAGTTAGGGGAGGTTCCGTAAAATCTATATGTACCAAGAAAATCAATTACATCATTCAAAGTGTATTAGTTCAGCTCTATGAGTATTTTTCCTACATTTGTAAACATCAGAGCCTTTACGTTTACTGATCAAGGCAAAATTACCATTTTTCATGTACTTCATGGATAATTGTGTACTCAAGTTGTCAAATGTTTTATCTTTGAGAGGAATGTCACAGTATATCACAAATAACCTTTTAAAATTGTCAAATTTCAAGTGATCTTCAACGATCAGAAGACTTACTTATTTTAAAATATACAGGGATTTGCATTCATTTTCGTCAATTTTTCATTCAATTTCGTCAATTTTTTTATTAATAATTTTAATACCTATTTATTCTATGAACAAAAAAAGTTAACAGCAGAAGAACGGAATCAAATAATAGTAAAATACAACGAAGGAAAAACGGCATCCGAGATAGCAGAATGGTTTAATTTTAAAAGAACAACAGTATCAAGTGTAATATCGTTATATCGGAAAACTGGAAGGATATTGGCGAATCCCGCGGTGGACCAAGAAACATAAAGTTAAACGAAGAGACGTGTTTATCAATAAAAAACATGGTTGATGAAAATGCCTGTGTTACCTTAAAAGGCATTCAAAACAATCTAGCCACAATTAATATTTCGGTTTCGAAATCCACAATTTGTCGAACATTAAAAATTTCCATTATACTCTAAAGCGAACAAGTTTAATACCTGAACGCCGCAATGATGCCAGAACAATTGAGTTAAGATATGAATATGCTGTGGCTTTTATGAAATTACTCGAAGAAGTAGATGATCGCCTATTTTTATTCAT